>JAASFU010000577.1:0-19773 GCA_023333955.1 Globisporangium paroecandrum | reverse complement strand
GCTGTGCGTGCTGCTGCTGCTTACGGAGAGCTCTCTCATCGTCTCCTGTCCTACCAGTGTAATTTATCACTACGAATGAACCCACACGTCACACTTGACTAGAATTTGATATGCACATCTGCAGCAATCGGAAACACAGTAACTGAGTATGGTGAACGGCAAAAACAGCGTTCGGACATACCCGGAGAAAAGGCGAGGAGGCGCGCATCATCTTCAACAACGTTGATGCGCACGATTTCCTGGGCCAAGGGACGCAGGGCAAGTTCTCTGACTTGAAGCTGACGTGATTCTTCGAATGACCGCGCTGTTAGTCCACAGACACACTTGTTGCGAACAATGGCGATTCGAACCAGCTCGCTTAAACAGAAATGAAACACGAAGGAGTCGTCATAGCGGTTTCAATGAGCCAGCTCTCAAGATTAATGCACTTTAAAGCTTCACTGTTCTAGCAAGAAGATGGGAAGGTGCACACACGCGCATACAAATATCAAGGGGAGGTAACAGTGTAAAAGCAGGAGCCAGTGTGCAAGTGATTGGCAGTTCAATGGCTTGTTTAGTCCCTTTGGATGTGCCCTCCCTCAGTTTGCCAAAAAGCGCAATCGCCTCCAAAAGCAGGTGCTTTTCAAAAAGAAGTACAGTACTTCCAAATGAATTCAGAGTTCAGAACCTTCCCATGCACATGGCACGGGGAGAGCATGTACAGTTCTCCTTCAGAATATCGTCGCCCGCAGTGAGCTTATACCCTTTTAAAATCGATATTTCCCCAAAATCGAAATTACGTAAGCACTTACTGTACTCAATCATTACTCCAAATACTTTCAAATTTGGCGCGCTGCGCGCACGTGGCCTGCCAGAGCTCAAAACGCAGCACAATCAGCAACCAGAATGACACGCGATGGCAAAGACGGCGGCAACACGCATTCGGTTAAACAGTGAACAGAAGAGAGCGCCCCGCGCGCACCATGCATCGCACCCGGACGTGTCGCGCCAAGAGCTCAGTGAATGGGCGGTGTCTACGTTCAAGCTGCCGCGCCTGCTCGCACGAACGCCACTGACCAGCCTGCTGAAGTGCGCAGACGATAGGACCGAGCGCAACCCGCTGCGAAAGGCAAGTCACTGCGCGCATTCGCCTTAGCTGGAAGCGCATTTAGTGGTGTGGATTAACAGGTGCGAGGAGATGAGGTTCTTCATCGTCACAGGAGCAGCAATTCGATAGAAAGCAGAGAAAATACGCGACATGCTCTTGAATACAGCCTCTTCAACTAATACTGCTGCGCTTTCCAAGTTGATGTTCTCAAAAGGCTGGCTCTATCGATTTCAACAACGGAACGGTCTCAAGTCCGGGCGAACGCATGGTGAAGCTAGCTCGGTCAAAACTTCTGCAGTTGAGAATGGACGCCGCGTGCTGCAAGTGGTGACAAGCCAGTACGACAAGAAGAACATTTACAATATGGACAAAACTGCCTACTTCTACTGCTCGATTTCCAACAAAACCATCTCGAAGAACAGCATCTCCGGCCGAAAGAAGGTCAAGAAACGTCTCACTGCTGCGGTGACGAGCAACGTCGACGGCTCAACCAAGCTCCCGTTCCTCTTCGTCTGTACGGCCTGACAACCGCGGTGCTTCGGGTGCAAGAGTGCGGATGAGCTTGGTATTCAATATGCCAACGCTGCAAAGGGCTGGATGGATACTGAGCTCTTTACGAACTGGATTGAGCGTTTTAACGAGAGGATGGAGAGCGAGGGACGCCATGTCCTGTTGCTGCTGGGCAACGTCTCGTCTGATCGTGTCGCTGCACCGCTCTCGAACGTCTCGGCGCACGTGCTGCCCCCAACACGACCTCCTTCCTCCAGCCACAAGACGGGGGGATTATTCAGCCGTTCAAGAGCAAGCTGGAGCAGTTGAAGACCCGGTACATTGTGGGCCAGTTTGGCGAGCTGCTTGATAGAGTCGCAGAAGTTGGGAAGGGAAATGTAGAGACGCAGGTAGAGTCTTTGTATCGTGCAGACGTCCTCCAAGCGATGTAATGGGCCCAAGAGGCATGGGAGACGGTGACGAGCACCACAGTGGCAAACCGCTGGCGCCACACAAAGATTATCGACGACGACGTGTATGAGCTCGTTGAGAGCACAAAGCAGCTTGCTTTAGGACTGTAACCGGACCACACGGCCGTCTAAGACCATCACTTCTGTATAGTTATTTACCTTTTACATTTAATACCTGTATCTGTTCAAAAACCTTCTATATTTGATATATTTTTACACGATTTTTTGTGACGGTATTCTGAAGGAGAACTGTACTGTTACATTCACTAAAGTACGATTTGTGCAATCTGTCTGCGCAACTTACTGTATCTGTTCGTTGAAGTACGACCGTAAATTCTGAATTAGTAGTCGATGGCGAGCAACTGTCCACAAGTGCCGAATATTCGGCAGCATTTGTGGTGGCTGCCATAACCACCACAGCAGACACCGCGTCACGGAGTTCATCATCACCTACAGCCTCTGCGTCCAAGCAGTCTCCTCCGCTCATTTCTTAAGAGCTCTGTGAAAAAGCGAGCGAGCGAGAGAGAGAGAGAGAGAGAGATCATGTACAGGAAGCCCAGAGACACCGGCGCGAGCAGCAGTGCCAGCGGCGTCGTCAAGACAAGTGACAAGGCGAAAGCAAAGCCAAAAGTGGCGGTCAAGCGCACAGGGTCCGCTGGTGCGACTGGGTCTACCAGCAGTAGCACTGCGTCAGCACCAGCGGCCACAAGTGGCGTGAATGGCGCTGTGGTTCGCAAACGACCGACGAAGCTGCGCGCAGCCCGCGAGCGCCGCGCACGTGACCGCAGCATGGATGACGACGAGGATCTGGAGCACAAGTTCAGTAACCTGTCGTTCACTGCACCTGCTTTCGTGCCAGGCAAGCCGTTTGTTAGTACTGGAAGTGCAGCGCCATCGCTGTCCGTGAGCAAGGGTGTTGGAGCTCCGCTGCTTCAAGGTCGATCACTCGCGTTCGTGACCGAGAGAGCTTCTGGAACGCCTGGCGCATTGAAGAGCAATCTGATGGAGACGGAGACAGCATTTGGCTCGGCCAAGCGAACACCGCCGCCACCGCGACGCACGCAGACGACTGAAGCGCCTTCGCTCCGCTCGCTTGCTGCCGCCTCGGACGCGCAAGAGAAGATCAGCACAATTGGACGTCCGAACATTGAGCGACGCCCTCGGCGGCAGCGTATTGGTGCCATGGGTTTCACGAAGTCATCTGCACCAGGCGGGATGCAAGGACGAGTGACGCGACAGAGCAATGCCGGGCCAGGTGCGTCTACAGCAGGCCCCCGCTCGCTTTCGCTAAAGTCAAGACTCACAGACGACACGTCGGCGTCATCAGCGGCAACTGACGACGCTTCCTCTGCTTTCCAGCAACGGCCACGTAGTGACAGCGCAGGCTCGGACTCGGACTACGGCAGCGACGACGAAGTGTACCCTGAAGATCAGGGCACCGGCGCCGCCTCGAGCGCATTCCCAGACCGACTGACGCTCTTCTCGCAGCAAAAGCGCATTCCAAAAAAGTACGTTTCTGTTGTCTTCCATAGCTGGGCTTTAGCTTGAATGTGTCAGTTGTTGCTGTAGCTGCTAACAAAAGCGTATCGCTTTTCCTTGTCATTGTTGAAAACAGAGTGAGTCGCGATGTGGTGATCGACACGATCTTCGAGACGCTTTTCACAAAGAAGACACCGAATGAGAACCGCACGCGCGGGTACAGCGCGTTCGGAGACGACACGGGCACAGACAACGACGACGAGCCAAACGAGGAGTTTGTCAAGCGCGGACTCGCGGCGTCGCTCTTCAAGGACAACGTGCTGGGCGGCTCGATTCGACTGTTCACGCAGCGCGGCAACGAGACTCAGCAAGAAGCTGTCGACCGGTTCATCACGCCTGCGCTCGTGCATACTTTGGTGACCGACATGCGCTTTGAGGATTTCCGCACCGCGAGCGCGCGTATCGACATTTTGCGCGCGATCCACAAAAACTTTCCGAGCAAGCGACTGCACATTGCGCGCGCACTCGCCGACGCGACGGCGCTGCGCCTCCAGTATGTCACCGCGCTGCTGCGGAAAGCGCACGCGCTGTCGATCGAGAAGTCGCAGGCGATCGTGGACAACAAGAACGACCACGGTCACGGGTTCACGGAGCTGCTGCGGTACGCGATCGAGCACGTCGGCGAGAGCTTGAACGGATTCTCAAATGGTGGTAGCGGAGCCACACTCAGTCAGGCTGAGATCGATGAGATTCTGCGCAACTACATGCTGAGCCTGATCTCGCTGTGGCGAGCGCACTGGCTGGACCCCGCCGGTTCGGACGACGAAGAGCTCATCAGCTGCGCCGGTCAATTCGTGTCATACCTTCCCGAGGTGACGGCCGCGCTGCTGCGCCGTTTGCTCGCCAACTGGCCGCGCAAGTACCCGTCGCAGGAAGTGGTCGCGATCCGCATGGTCGCGCGCGTGGTCATGTCCAGCCCACCGCTGCACTCGCTCGACGACACGGGCAAGCTGCACGTGCAGCTTTTCACGCGGCTCGCGCAGTCCGTGCAGAGTCCACACACGCAGGTCGCGCAGGAAGCGCTTGCGTTCACGGGCTGCCAGTTCGCGATGGTGCACTTCCTCGGCCGCTACGAAGAGATTTACAAGGCCGTGACCGAGGCTTTCCACGCCAACTCGGTCAACCACTGGAACGAGGCGGTGCGCTCGACATCTGACAGCCACTTCGATCGCGCGCTTGACTATGCGTCGTAAAGCGTGTGTAGGGAGATGTTGGGGAACTTTGCGTGCGGAAGGGGATTAATAAGAGAGGATTAGACGATGGCTGAATAGATAGATAGCTAGCTACATAGAAGGGGAATAGAATGTTAGAAAATATAGGACCGACCACGTTCCAGCCACCATGTCGTCATGATGCCACAACGTCGTATTCGTTTGGTTCGCTGTCAATCAAGATACACGACAAGTTCATCCTAAGGTTTCAAACCTGTCAGTTACAAATTCGTGAAAATCAAAAACATGCTCAGGCAAGCTCCAGAAATCTACTCGTCTCTGTGGCCGCAGCCGCTGAAATCAAAGCCGCAAGCCATGGAGATGACTAAATAAACCACAAACTGTACAACACGAGAACAAGCGTCAGCATAAACGAGCGATCATATCACACGGCCACAAAAAATAGGCTTCCACTTTAACGCACCAGTCCAACGAACACGAGCAGCGCCCAGAGCTTCACATTGCGTCGCCATACGGTCTTGCGCAAGTTTGTCGCCGAATGACCAAACTTGACCGAGTTGCGGTGCAGTTTGTCCGTGCGGTCGACGAGCAGATCGAACATCTCGCCTCGTTCCAGCACTTTTTCTGAATCCATGAAGCAATAGTCACATGAATGAACACACATGTTAGAGAAACTCCCAATGCGCCACTGCACTGAACTTTAAATGTAGTTTCGTACCGATATTTTCGACCATGATCTCTTTCACGTCGTGGATTTGCTTCTCCACGCGAGTGAGCGAGTCAGCGTCCGGGTTCGCGTTGTAGTACTCCTGTCAATCAGAGATCACATATTAGTGACAACGTAAGCAAACGAACAAGTGAAGCGCTCCCAAGAAGCAACAGTAGAGTCAGACTCCGTACCATTTGGCGGCGGATCACGTGCTGGAATTCGGCATTCATGGCAAACGCGATCGCGGTCTGACCGCGATCTCCATACGAAGCTTTGAATTGCGTCTACTCGAGAAGAGGAAGAAGAAGAAAGAAAGAAAAGTACAGAGTGGTCAGTATTGTTTTCTCGCAACTCCATGCCAGAAAAGCAACACATGTGTACCTTCATGTCTTCTAAAAACATAAACGGCACTCGTCGCTTCAGGTCGTTGTCGGTCATGCACAGATAAATGATCTGGTCCTCCACGATGTAGTGGAAAATGTGCCTGCGCAATAGCAAATACAAACACACACGTGAGCACCTTCTTATGCAATTCACACGGAGCAAAACGCCTGAAGCTCCTAGCATCGCTATGTACTTGTCGTAGACGTAGGACATGCGTCCATCGTGGCTCGGGATCTTGGAGAGCAGCACGCGCGTGACAGTCGGGAAATTACCCGACGACGCCGTGTACTCGGCCAGTACTGTCTTCTCGCGCGACACTAGCGCATACACCTAGTAATCCCATAGAAAACCAATTCACAAAGCATATTAGTCATGTAAGCGAGCTCTTCGAGTGACCCATTTCACCCGGATATGTTCACAGACAGAGCGCAGCCCACACACGACCCAGAAGGGCGCTGACTGCACACAGCGCACATCGATAGGCGCTCCTTGGTAAGAACTACCGAAGGGGGCGATGTCATCTGTCCGCGCATGCACACGCGCAGCGAGCTACCACACATCCGTGTGCACACTTACGATCGGCATCGCGGTCTTCTCTTCTTGCTGCTTTTTTCTTCTCTTCCTTCTGAGTCTGTCAACGGCTTCAATACCGAGCGAAGAACACTGCTTGAAAGTGCACTTTCAAAATCCTTCTATGCATGCTCTACATTCAGATACAGGAAGTCTCATCTTTAGAGTGAGCTAAAATGTACTGATTATGTACGAGGGTAGCTTTCCTTTATATATATGCGTTCTTGAGATTGCATAATCGCTACTTGATATTTAAAAATATTTACCAAATCTACGGTGCTGGCCACAAATTCTGGAGATAATTGCGAAAGTGATATAGACTGCTCGCTGGTTGGCGCCAACCTGCGCAGCAGTTTTCAGCCGGAAAAGCGCACCAGCATGAGCATCCTGGAGGAAGTGGGCTCGACCGCCAGCGGTGCGTGCACCTCCGTCCCCGCAGATCTCTATCTGTCTACTAGCACTAGACTTGTGCTGTGTATGTACTAACGCTGCTCGTGGTTGTATTGCTTTTTGCTGCGTGTAGACACGTCCCCAGTGCGGGAGACCCAACTGGTGCCGCGCTCGCGACTGCGCTCGCGGTCGTCGCGCAAGCTAGAGGTGCGTCACGCAATAGATAGCAACAGCATGCTCTTCTATACTATTGGTATGATGAGTGCTGTTAATATGGCGATCGAATACTGACTTTGAATTGATGTGTGGATGGATCTCGCAGCGCCAGCTTACTGCAGCGGATGAGCAGCGCAATCACCGCGGACCGCATGGCGGCGCAGATGAGGAGACTGCAGAGGAGGAAGAAGAAGAGGTATCTATACTGGAGCAAGTCACCGGTGGTGCTCGCAGTGGCAAGCGCTACGAGTTTCGTGAACGGCGCTCGAAACCGGATCGCTTCGACCAAAACCTCTATGACGAAGTGTTCGACCCAATGCTTTACGCGCACACGCCAGAGCACCGAGCGAACTCGAAAAAGCGCCACCACCGACGAAGCAGCGCGGAGTCGCGCAAGCGTGGACGGCCCCGTGGGAGCGGCAGCAAGAAGAGGCGATTGCGTGAGCAGGAGAAAGAAGAACATGATGACAATGATGATGACGACGACGAGGATGACGAGCAGGTAGACGAGCAGGAGAACTACGACATGACTGATGATTCCGATATTGAAGCGATCAATCGGCGGATCGAAGCGCAGGAGCGCGCGCAGGCTCGCGCAGAGGCTCTCGCGGAGCAGGCGCTAGCGCCTCCACGCCATGACAGGGCGACACGGTACGCGCTGCGATCCCGAGAAAGCGATGTGGGCACAGCAAGCTCTCTCTCTCCTTCAAAATACGACAACGACCACGGACGTGAAGACGCTGGCGCGGAAGATGATGAAGAAGAAGAGGACGAGGAGAATGAAGTTGATGAAGACAACGAATCGCAGTCCGAGAATGAGAACGAGGACGACGAAGGGGTCGATGATGGGGAACAGCCAAAGCACGAAGACACTGAGGGCGACGGTGATGTCGATGATGAAGACGAGGTCAATGATGCTGGCAGACGGTATTCGTTGAGGCAGCGAACGAGCTCGCGACTGGTATCGCGAAGTGACCGATACGACGATCCCGACCGTTCAGTGAGAGTTGGCAGGAAAACAAAGAAATCAAAGTCATCAACAATCAACAAGGTGACGCGAGGTCGACGCGGTCGGGCTCCGTCCTTTATCGCGGACGACACGGAGCGCCGGTACTCGCTGCGCGATCGCTCCAAAGTGCAACGCCTCGAGCCCGAGACTCCACCGAAAGATCCGAACTTCGGTGCGTATGCGGACTACGCCAAGCGTCAGTCGGGTCGAGCAACAACGCTAAGCCGGAAAACCAACAATGGGACTCGTCATCGCTTCGTTTTTCCGACCAAACCAGCGTCCAGGAAAAGTCGGCGGCGCCAGCATCGTCGTCGTCGTTCTGACTCGACCTCGTCTTCTTCTTCTTCGTCATCGTCGTCGTCTGATATGTACAAATACGACGACGACTCGGATGGCGGAATGCGAAGAGGCAGCCCTGGCGGCAAAGGCGGACACAAGCGTCAACGCGCAGGAAAGAGTGTGCGAGCTGACATTACGCCTGTGGAAGTCGACCGAAGCATCACGTGGGAGAGTGTGGGTGGACTTGAGAAGCACATTGAAGCGTTGAAGGAGATGGTCATGCTCCCGCTGCTATATCCAGAATTCTACGAGAAGTACAAGATCAACCCGCCATCGGGAGTACTCTTCTATGGTCCTCCTGGCACAGGCAAGACGCTTTTGGCTCGAGCACTGGCGAATTCCTGCTCAGAGAATGATGATAATCTTCTTGTGACGATGAAAGACGGAGATGCTGCGGCTGCTCCTGGTACTGACGAGAATGAAAAACCGCGACGCCAAGTGACGTTCTACATGCGCAAAGGTGCCGACTGTTTGAGCAAGTGGGTCGGCGAAGCAGAGCGTCAGTTGCGGTTGCTTTTTGAAGAAGCGAAGCGCAACCAGCCGTCGATCATCTTTTTCGATGAAATTGACGGTCTCGCGCCAGTTCGCAGTGCCAAGCAGGACCAGATCCACGCGTCGATCGTGTCCACTCTCTTGGCGCTCATGGACGGGATGGACTCTCGCGGCCGCGTGGTCGTGATTGGTGCGACAAACCGCTTGGACTCGATCGACCCAGCATTACGACGACCTGGGCGTTTTGACCGCGAGCTTGGGTTCAAACTCCCGAACGTTCGCGAGCGCCAGAAGATGCTTGGAATTCATTCAAAGAAGTGGAGGCCGACGCTGACTGAGAGCTTCATCCAGGAGATCGCAGAGCACACGGTCGGCTACTGCGGCGCTGATATCAAGGCGCTTTGCGCAGAGGCGGCTCTGTGCTCTTTACGACGAACGTATCCACAGGTGTATGGAAGCCAAGACAAGCTGCTCATCGATTTGGACAAAGTCGTGGTCTCGCGTGGAGATTTCCTGAAAGCGATCAAGAAGATCACGCCAGCGTCTCACCGAACTGTGAGCAGTTTTGCAGCGCCGCTGCCTCGCCCTGTCAAGATCCTTTTGGCAGCGAGTCTGGAACTGGTGCTGAAAAACATCGCTCGTCGCTTTCCTTTGTTCCCGCTTGACCGACAAGCGATCGACGAGAGTAGCAACGGGAACAGCGGCAGAACAACGCCTGATGTTGAGAGCTCCGATGATGATGATGATGACGACCGCGATATTTATGCAAAAGACAACCATGACGACTGCGACATTTGCCACGGTGATGAAGGAGAGCTGCTTTGCTGCGACTCGTGCCCAGGAGCGTTCCACAAATCTTGCATCGCGACCGTTGAATCGCTAAACGGAGACGGCAACGCGCGCAATTTGGATGAAAACGAGGACGACGAATCGTGGTTTTGCCCCGACTGTGCTGTTACTGGACCCAAGGACGCCAAAGCGAGGAAGCAGCGCCTTCATCTAAGAGAGAAAACGAAGTTGCTGCGCGGGATGCCACTTCACGTGGGCTTCCCTCGTGTGCTTATTACAGGAACTCCAGGTATGGGTCAGGAGTACATCGGCTCTGGTCTCCTGCATGCGCTGGAGGGGCTGACGCACTTCTCACTGGACTACCCGTCGCTGGTGGCAGATCCTAACACGCATCACGCGGAAGAAGCGCTGATCTATCGCATGAACGAAGCGCAGAAGTGCCTCCCGTGCGTACTTTACCTGCCGCACGCCGAGATGTGGTGGGAGAACACGACCGAGTCCATGCACGTGACGCTCAAGATGATGTTGATGAACATGCAAATCAAGGCGAACCTGCCAGTGCTGTTTCTGGCGTGCACGTCGTCTTCCAGCGGCGATCTCCCCGTTGGTCTCCTCGACTTGTTCCATCACAACGAGACGGTCGTCAAATCGAGCATCCTGTTTCAGCTGAAAGAAACCCCCAAGAAGTATCGCAAGGAGCACTTCGAGCAGGTGTTCACAGCGTTTGCGACGCCACCCAACCCATCATATAAGAAGAAGAGCAAGAAGAATCGGGTGCTTGAGAAGTTACCACTGGCGCCAATTCCGAAGAAAACAAACAGCGGTTTGTCTCCAGAAGAGCTGCGAAAGCAGAAAGAGAGAGACCAGCACTTTCTGCGCGAACTGCGCATTTTCCTCGGCCAGGTGCTGGATTATGCCACGTCGCAGAAGATCTACACTCCGTTTTACTTCCCAGTGAACCCGGAGGATGTCCCTGACTACTACCTGATCGTTGACAACCCGATGGACCTGAGCACAATGCGCGAGAAGCTGAACGATGGCGAGTACAGTTCTTTTGAGCAATTTATGGCAGACATCCGACTCATTGTGCAGAATGCGAACGTCTTCAATCCAAAGCGTAGTGCGACTCGCCACATCGCGTTCGCTGCGGGCACAATGAAAGACAACATCATGTCGTATGCGCATCGATTCCGGATCCACCAAGGATACGATCTGTTCGCCAAGTGCCGAGAGATCTCGAAACGCTTGCAAACTCAGCAGCCTGCCGGCGGAGGAGGTAGTAAATCATCTGCGCTGACGACTACTACTCAAGTTTCGAGCAGTCTGACCCGGTCGAGTGCGCGCATTCGAGGCGTGAAAGCTCCAGAGCCATGGCTCAACGACATGCCGAAGAAGAGAGAGCCACTACGTCGCGGAGTCAGCAAAGACGATGCTCAGTCCGAAAAGACGCTCAGCAGTAAGACTATCGTCATCAAAGAAGAACACTCTTCAGTGACCCAGTGGTTTGACGAAGAACACGATGAAGCCATGGAATCGACGACGAAAAGCGTGATCGAAAAGAAGGCTGTGACTGTGATGAGATCAGGTGATGGTGCTGCTGCTGCTGCGAAAAGCGATTCTGAGGTGAACGGTAGAGCTGCTGATGAAGAAGAGACTGTGTTCTACAAGGGTGACCACGTCTTCGTGAAAAGCAGAACGCACCCTGGTATAAACAAAGAAGGTGGTGCGGGAGTCATTGTCAAGACGAACGACGACGGTTCTTACAATGTCAAGTACATTCTTGGAGGCGGTGAGAAGTTTGTTCCTGGGAAGTACATCAATCGACTCACAGAGAACGCAGTGAAAGAGTCTGTGCGCAACCAGCGCAACGGTACGAATGAGAGCCCGCTGCGCCGAAAAGCTGCCGTGGATACTAGCACCATTGCCGCCGATGAGAAGAACGACACAGAGATCAAAATGGACTACTTCAACAAGCTCGTGTGGCCGATCCTGGTCGAAGAAGGCTGGCGACGCGAGGAAATCGTCGAAATCGTCGAAGCCACGGAGGACGGAGTCCCGGGATCCGCAACTGAGGTTACCAAGTTTTACCCGCCAAAACCATTTCCAGGTGATGATGAAGATGATGACGATAGCGACGAAGACGAGAGTGAAACTGCTGGCGTGGAGCTGGAGGGTGTATCGGAAGCGTTGGCGTATATCAAAGCAGACATCGATTTGTCTGTGAAATGCTTCGGCAAACGGTTTGCGGTGGAGCTCTTGGACGACGTCGCATTTGGGACCACTGGCTCAGAGGATGTGATTGTCGTGGAGGAAGAAGAAACCCATCTGTCGTCGAGGAGTGGAAAAAGATCCGAAGAAAGCAGTGGAGGAGACGTGGAAATGGAGGACGCGAGTGTCGAGTCGAAGCCCAAGTCCAGCGTTAAACAGCTGCGCAATGAATCACAGCGCTTGTCAAATCAAGAACGCAAAGAGAGTGATCGCGAATCGGAGGACGGCGAAGAGGAGAAGGAGGAACCAGAGTTTATTTATGAGAAGGTGCGTCTGTCGTTTCTCGTACAATTGTGATTGATTGCTTGGCTGATGCTTTCTTTCTTTTCTCTAACTTGTTGATCGTGTTGTTTTGTTCGTCATTGTAGGAACGAATGGACGCGGCGTTGGATGCGCTGGTGGAGAAGTCTGGCACCTGGACGGTCGAGGAGATGAGCAACCAGCTGATGTATTTGAACAAGCTCGCGTACCCATTTCGCCAGCAGTACGACCGGACGCGGTTGATGCAGGTATGGATTTTTCTGAAAATCGGTTGCGTTGGCCAAGTGCTAGAGCAACTCGGTGTCCACACTGACACTGAGCTGCTTTGTTTTGTTTGCTGTTGTGTGCATTCGCATTTGCAGCTCGTTGAGGACCACATCGAGTCGTTGGCGTGAGCGAAATCGTTTCGAGCAAAATGCTGCCAGCACCAGATCCACCCACAACAGAAGACGACAGAGAGCCCCTTCAGACACGCGAGAACGAGACACAAGATCCCGCCGCACGTGGTAAGCAACAAAACAAAACACAGCAACACCATGAATATTCCCATTTGCGCTGCCACCCATTGCTTCCACCCACTTGTGCTAAAGCGGATTATTTTTCAGACACACAGGAAAATCGCAAGAAAGCAGGCCATCGGTAAAAACTGAAAAGGAGAGAAGGCACGCAAGTAGAGACGGACGGCATAGTAGTGGTGGTGCTGCTGCTGTCCTAAACGGATCCGCAAGCAGCCCTTACTCGCGAAAGCGAACATGCAATGCACCCGCTGACCACTTTGCGCGAACATAATGCGCTCGAAAAAACCGCTTTTTCGCTGATGAGATTTTGTGTACACGAAAAAAAGAAGGAAATTTGAAGCTGTACCTGTGGAAATGAATATGTATCATCCTCCCGATCCGACGCGTTTGCTGTCTGCAAGTACCTTTATATATTTATACCTGGAAAACCAGCTGGTGGCTACAAAAAGCTGGATAACGGACACGCTTTGTCCGATTTTTTCAGAACTTGTGGACAAAACAAGGCAAGGCGACGGACGAGACAGTAGGATCTCAGAGTTTGCCTTTCTTGCGCCAGGTTGGTTTGTATGGGATTTGGATGCCGCAAGAGATAGATCAGCGAGCGAGCGAGTCAGCAACTCAAAGCAAACAAACAAAACACGCTTTTGCGCTGTTTGTTGTTGTTTGTGGCTACGCCGTTTTGCTCACCCACTTGCTTGTGCACGCACGCCTCACGCACAACACAACCAAACGAACTGGCCTCGTTTCAAAAAGTGCCACGGGAGTCCTGACCAGATGGGAACCGCCCCCGATGGCAAATGGCGGCGGCCCATTGGCTCGTTCCGCTCCATCTGGGCATCGTAAGGAATTGTCTGGAGACCGCGGCGGCTGTCTCTGTCTCTCTCTCAGACGGCTGTCGCACCGCTCTTTCTTGCTTTGCGCGCTCGCCTTGCGCGTTTTGTTTGTGCTTGTTGCTGCGCCAGGAGGTTGGAGAATATTGTGGATTGATTCTTTTTTCGCATTCCACACAAAGCAAGCAATAGCCAACAAGCAAAGCAGCTTGTGTTCTTGTTTGCACCGCGCAAAACAAGCAAAGCAAACAACAATAACATTGCATTGTTGCGGGTACTTGCGCAACCCAACTCAGCAAGCACACAAGTACACGCGCAAGACAAGTAAGTATACACTGCTCTCGTCACGATGGACTCGCTACTGGACACTGACAGCAACCACCAGTTCGCGAGCGCGCGGCGCATGACGGCGCTGAGCGGCTGCTACGCGTCCTCGGACGCCGCGCCGCCGTCGTCTGTCGGCGCGGGCGACCGCTCCGTGGAGCTGGCGGAGGATGAGGTGCGCATGCTCTCGGCGCTGGCAGACACGCTGCTAGCGCGGCTCAAGCGCTCGTATGAGACGCACGCGTTCGCGCACCACCTGCGCGTGGACAAGAAGCGCTGGAAGGCCATCAAGAAGCGCGAGCAGCTCACGGTCTACAAGCAGAAGGTGGCCGAGCCAGCAGAGGACAACGATGATGACGCAGCAGACACAGCAGACACAGCAGCAGCAGCAGCGCTAGCAGAGAGCACCGCGTCCGAGGACGACGAGGGAATGCTACTCAGCGCGTCGCAAGCCCCAGCAGCTACGCCCACAAGCGGCAGCGGCGGCTTTGCGTCCAGACTCCGGAGCAAGACCAGGGCCAAGATCGACAACATCAGCAACAGCAACAGCAACGGCAACAGTACCAGTACTGCACAAGCCAAGGCACCGCAGCTCATGCTCACGGGCTGCGCGCCTGGCCGCGTGCAGGACGCACTCTACGGGCTCTCGAGCGCCACATCGTTGGCCATGAAGTTCCGCAGCTCATACTGCCAGGACGCCGTGGTGGACGCGCAGGTGCTCACGACGATCGAGGGTCCGAGTGTGGACGAGCCGTTTAGGTTCCTGGGGCTCAAGTGGGCGTTGCAGAGTCACCAGACGAGCTCGTCGACGCCGTCGACCGCACACTTCTTCAAGAAGCGCGACGTCGTGTTCCTCGAATCCACGGGCACGACGACGCTCTCAAGTGGTGAGGTTGTGGGCTTCCACATCGTGCACTCGGTGCACCTCAACTCCCGCGCGCGCATGCTCAGTATCAACAGCCACAGCAGTAGCTCTTCAGTGGTGCGCGCCAAGACGTCGATAGGCCACCTGTTCCGCCAGCGCGGTGCCAGCAGCGGCGACAGCGTGGACGTGTTTATGCGCGGCTACTACGACCCGAGCGGCGGCATGCTACACTTCCTCGCGGTCAACCTCGCCGCGGAGATGCTGCTTCACTCTGCCACGAGCTTCTTCGAGTGCGCGCAGCTCAAGAAACTGTCTTGGGCCGCGCATCGCAACACGCGGCAGCGGCGCGCGACCGCCGTGTTCAGGGCCACGCAGAGCAGCGTGCGCGGTGCGAGCGGCGTGGGAGGCAACATGCTGCAGGAGATGGCGGCAGCGGCCCAGGAGGTCGACGCTGAAGAAGAGGAAGCCCAGCATGGGAGTCAGAGCAACTCGTCCTCCTCGGTCTGCAAGATCTGCTCGCGCAGGTATGGGAAACTACTGCAGCGCGGCGGCGCGGCGTGCACGATCTGCGCGCAGATGGTGTGCTCGCGCTGCACGGTGGTGAAGAAGCTGAGCTTCACGCGCAACGACGACGACAGCGCCACCCAGCAGCTCGCCGAGGATCTGGAGCGCAGCGGGATCAGCTTGAACTCGAGTCAGTACAGAGGAGGAGGCACTACGACGGGGTCCGTCAAGTCGTCGAGTTCATTGCGAGCGTCGACTCAGTCGCGCGTGCAGAAGGAAATCTGCCAGAAGAGCATGAATTTCTGCACGGCGTGCATCCTCTCGACCAGCAAGCAGAGCGCGGCGCACGTGGCGGTGGAGGAGATGCTCGAGCACCAGGCGGCCCTGGCGACCAGTATGAACTTTAGCGGTAGCATGCACTTTGGCAGCAGCAGAGGCACGAGCGCTGCGACGCCCCGTCAGGTGCTGGCGCTCGCAGCCGCGAACCTTCAGAACCAGCAGCAGCAGCAGCAGCAGCAGCAGCAGCAGCAGAGACGACGCACGACCCGAGCAGGCAGCGCGCAGTACTTTAGCACGACGCCGCGGGTCACGTACAACAACAACAGCAACAATAGTGCGGCGACGACCCCAGCCGCCAGGACCCCAATTGCTTCTCTGGTGAGCCACCGCGAGACGAGCAACAGCAAGACGCCGCGACCCAAGGCGTTCAGCACGTCGTCCACGTCGTCGTCGACCACGTCGAGCGTGATTCTCTACGAGGAGCCGACGATTTCTTCAGCAGTTGGTGCATGAGCTACGAAAGAAAGAGATCCGCTGAGGTGGTCCCAGAGTGAAGCGAGGCTGCTGATGGACGGACTCCTTGGTGCCAGAGGAAGCGGCGAGACTGTATGGGACTCGAGAGGTGTGGCATTTAGTATTGATGATACGTCGAAAGAGAGAGATACCCAATTTAATAGTTTGATAGATACAAATATTTTCACTCGCAAAAGAGCTGTTGATGCGTTGTTGCTTTCCAGGGACTACCATGGTAGATTTTGTCTGGAGGATTCAGATGATGGTGGGTGTGCAAAGTTGGTGGAAGGGACTTCCCTCTATACAAGACACAACCTGGAAGCTCTTTGAGCTCTTGGTGAAGTCCCAACAACAATTCTCAAAGATTCTCTTGCTCATCAACGCGAAAAGCCAGATCGACTGTAGAGCTCCGGCCCTCTTGTCGGTTGTACGAGTCGTTCTCATGACTGGGAAGAACGAGAAAAAGAACTTCGCGCTGTCCTGCCGATCGCAGTTCTGCATCATCGATCAGTCGACGGGCGAATTTCGTGTGCGCCGTCTGTCTCCTTCGCGATTGTGTGTGGACGACACCAACCACCAGAAAGCAGCAGCGAACCACTAGCCGCGTGCCGCACAGCCCAGCGGCCGACCTTCACTTTGGGAGTGACTCAGCAGCAGGACGGACATTGACATTCCACGTGACACACACAGTTCGGAAGCTTGGACGGATGGAAAAACGATATGTCCTCGATTGGTATAATAAATGCAAATGGCTGGGATTCGCGCATGACGGACCGCAGATCCAGAGCAACAGATAGCTATCAAGCAGACACAACACCCAGGAGGGCTCGTCAAATAGTGGAAACGAATGAATTGGCCATGCGCAAACCAGAGTGGACTTGCAAGCCACCGAATCAACAGATAATTGACTCCTTCACACTATATATGCACCTCTTTTCTAACATGATATTCTGCTGCAGCTGAATGTACCCAGCACTATCAGATGTACAACTTGACTTCAATTTACCCTCGCATAGATAATTTCCTGATGGAAGTGGCACATTTTATAGCTATTACAATAAACCAGAGTATTAGAAAAACAGCAACAACTCTATCCCAAAAATCTGAACCCACAAAGTGAAACCGTCAACTTGACACGCAACGAGTCTGACTCGTTGCGAACTGTGCACCTGAGGTGCTTCAGCATGGGGTGTCCGTCCGCCCCACCAGACAGCAACCAAGTGGCTTTTATCAAGCACCTTAAATAATTCCTGGTGTGTGGAAAGCTGTAAAAGAGACTCGAAGCAGTCTTTCCTAATACTGTTGTCCCCAGCCACACGAAGTGCAAAATGCACCCAAGCGTCTGGCAGGCTGCCACGAAGTGGAAGTGTACTGCATCATATTAAGATGCATTTCCGACCCCTCTCACTTACAAATGGCCATTCGTCCAGATGTGATCCAATCCTACACCTCTGTGTGACGAATTGTGGCAGTGAACTTGATGCGACACATATGGATTGGTCCTTTGGTGGCGCTGGCTTTGGTAAAAGCGGGCGGTTGCATAGGAATGGACTCAATTTGCGCGCTGGATCGTTTCAAACCTCAACACTCCTGCGTCCATCAATAATAATGGTGAGTGTACAGTTCGTCGCCTGTTGGTTGAGAACAAAGCAAAAGTGATCCCATTTGCATTCGAGGTTGGAGTTATTATGAGCGAGCCTTCATCAGATGTATTGTACACAGGCGACTTGCTCACACAAGGCACAAATGATGCTAGCGCGCCATGATGGCACTTATTTACACTCTCGACACCTTCGCCAGTGGCGGGAAAGCACGACGGGGCACAGTGTGCGATGGCGACTGACACGTGATGTCACTCTCGCTCAGCGGAGCACTCTCCGTTTATCCATTTGGTGCTACGGAATGTGGATAGTTCGCGTCTAAAACAGAACAATTCGGGTCATTTTCGTCTAAAACCGAGACAATTTGCTCAACCTCCCGCCTTTTGGTCGGGTTTTTGTCCGGTTCAGCTGTCACGATGACACCTTCCATCGTCGCACCTCTGCTGAAACCCCACGAGTTCCCTCCTATATCTGCTATCTTTACATATCCCTACTTCATGGAGGCAGCTTGAGGTTTAGATTTGACTTGTGAATACCTACTGGAACTATGTTTTAGGATTTTGAAGCAAGATAGACAGGATGCAGCAAACCGCGCATTACTCACGCTGGCAGGATGGGCTTGAATGGGTGGGCTGACAGGCAGGTCAAACCACAGAACTGAACACGCCATGCAAGTCCAAATAGCCGCAGTATACTCAATATAGCCTTTCCAAGCCTTGCATTAAGATCCGAATAGCTCTCTTTTCACCAAACACCCATTCACCCGCGCTTTTGTTATGGGGAAACTCCGCAAAAGCAGGTGGCTTTTTGTCCTGTTCTGGCTTGTTGTCGGGTTGTCCTGATGCCAGCAATGCGGGCTCCGTCAACAGCAGAGGAAGGCGTGCGGGTGCGGGCAGCAATCGCATTTCCCATACGCGCCGATACACATTCGCACAAGCGGAAGCCAAAGCGCTCTTCTATCGCTCTTCTCGCTCTCGCTCTCGCTCTCGCTCTCATCTCGACGGCAGACAGTTCGACAGATTAACAGCCAGGCACATCACAGCACGAAGCTCTCTCTCTCTTCGTGTGTGTCTATCTGTGTGTACGTGTGTCCAGACTCGTGTCTCCTCCACTCGCTGCATGTCTGCTACCCATAGAGAAACGACCGCGTGGACCGACATCATCGGCACCAGCAGCAACAGCTCAAGCAGCAGCATGACGACGACGCCGGCCTCCAGGAAGCGCACGCTGACCAGCTCCGCCATGAACCTCTCGAGCCTCTCGAACCCGCCGCCGCACCAGGTCCCGGACGACGCGCCGCCGAATGACGCCAACGACCTGTCGTTCAAGTCAGGTAAGTCATCCACGTCGCAGTCGGGAAAGTCACTGTCGTCGCGCTCGGGACGCTCGATCCCCAACAACCTGAGCACGAAGGAGTACCACGACCGGTGCCGGAAAGTGGCCGAGGCGCGCGTAGAGGACATGGTGCACCGCCACCACAAATTCCACACGGAGGAGTCGAGCCGCATCGATCAGAGCCGCTGGAAGCTCATCAAGGATAAGAGTCACATGGCGTGCTACCGCAAGATCGGCAAGAGCGGGCTCGGACAAGTGCCCGACGTGCTCGCGACTGGAGTCGTACCTGGTGCGCTCGAAGACGTTCTGCATGGGGTTGTGAACCTCTCGACCGAGGCGATGCAGATCGAGAACGCGTACGCTGGTGGCGACATGGTGGACAATCGCATCCTGGCGACGCTGCTGGCGCCGACGATCAGCGATCCGTTCCGGACCATGACCATCAAGTGGGTGCTGCGCAACCATGAGGAGCTCTCGCGCCACCGGGACTACGTGTACCTGGAGTCTACCGGGATCACGACGGCGCCTGACGGCGAGAAAGTTGGGTACCATCTCGTGCACTCGATCTCGTTGCCTTCGGCCCCCGAGTTCACAAAAGACACCAACATCATTCGCGGACAGATTTCGTCGTGCTACGTGTATCGCCAGCATCGACAGAACGGCGTTGAGGTATTCTACGTCGGCAACATGAACCCACAGGGAGGTACACGCGAGCGCCAGGCGTTGGTGATCGCGGTCGAGTCGATTTTGGCGTCGTCGAGCAGCGTGCAGTGCGCCATGATGAAGAAGCTCGCGTTCTCGCTGCGTACCAAGTCGCCGG
>JAASFU010000576.1:0-19777 GCA_023333955.1 Globisporangium paroecandrum | reverse complement strand
GGCCACAGTGGCTCTTACTGCAAACACGCGAAGGGGTCTCAACATCATTGCGATGCGAGTACGCAGCGTTTCGCCTTCGAGTCCGAGTTCGCCAGTCCTCGAGGACGACGTGAAGATGGAAGCGATGCAATTGAGCGAGGACGATGACAGCGACTCGTCGTTATCAGCGCTAGACGACGACTGCCTGAGCTACTTGCTCCAGATCCTCGAGCAAACGGATACGGAAAACGCGCAGTGTTCTTGAGCTCAGAGTAGTAAGAATGTGTGTAGTAGCTAGCTAATTTACTATTGGTATGCGGTCTGAAGCGCGATCGATTAACCACGTATATCAGACTGTGTTCGCCTGTATGACGCTCAGCTGGTCCGCATCGTCTTGGAGCAATTGAGTTTGGTCGCGCGCTCGGCGATCTCCACTTTCCGCTCGTAGTTCTTGATTTCTTGCTGCAGCTCGTACATTTTCGCTTTCTGCGACACGTAGTCCAGAATCTAGGCACGTAGTTCGATGCAAGCACAAACACAATGAGAAGTTTGGCTCAACAAGGCTCCACACACATATGCAACCGTACCTGCGGCATGTCCTTGTTCGGCTCGGCGCTCTGCTGGACCTGGGCCTTGTGGAGCTTCTTCTGGTCCTTCTGGTTCTTCTCGTCGATGAGCGCGATCTCCTCGACGATCTTCTCGTTGAGTTCCGTGCGGCTCCGAATCTCGTTCTGCAGCCACGCGCTCTCCTCCAGAAGCTCGTGGAGCTTCTTTTTGAGGTTGTTGAGCACCTGCACTGTGTTGCCCGTGGTCTGCTTGAGCTTGAGTAAGTCTTCGTTGCGCTCCTCGATCGTCGCCACATACTGCTTGTTCTCGATCTGCAGCTGGTGGAAGTCGATGTAGTGCAGCGCATCGCCCATTTCTTCCTTGTGGCGCAGCTGCGCGTCGATCTTCTGCACCTGGCTCTTGAGCGTCGCGTTCTTGAGCCGGAGCTTCTCCACGATCGCGTCCTTCTGGTGCAGCTTCTCCTCCATGTACCGGATCATCTTCTCCGCGATCGTCTTGCCCGTGCGGAAGTTCTCGGCGCCGACGACAATGTCACGCTTGAACTCGTACGCGTCCTTCTTGAGCTCGGCGATGCGAATGTCCGTCTCCTCGAGCACAGCACGCAGCGTGTCGATGAGCCTCTCCGAGGCGCGGCGCGTCTCCTCCAACTCTTTCTGCGCCGCCTCGAGCTCCGTGCTGCACAGGTCATTCTTCTGGTCCATGGTGAGCAGCATCTGCGCGCGCACGCGGCGCTGCCGGTTCTTCTTGTCCTTCTCTTCGCGCTTCTCCTCGTCGTCGCTGCCCGTGAGTCCCTGCGCGTTGCGCTGTAGGTACGACTCAAGCAGCTCATTCTCCTGCTTGAGCACCTCATTCTGGCGCGTCACGTCCTCCAACTGCGAAAGCAAGATAGCAAGCACACACACCACACACCACACACAAACGAGAGTAACGAATGGTATCAATAGGAAGGCCATGACATAGATGGACTCAGCTTAGCAGAGCGCGCGCACTTTGGTTTCCAGCTCGTCGAGTTCATCGTCACTCATAATGGCTTTCAAGGAATCCTTCCAAGTGGCTTGAGGGTTTTTAGCGATGTGAGGGTCCATAAGTCCAACGTGTCGCTTCGTGGTGAGGATTCCTATTTTAGGACAGCTTCAGATATTTTTGTAGCCATGTCCTACATAAGGAGTATCGATTAAAAGCGTTTCTCTACAAGAATAACGTTGTTGGCTCCTAATACAGGTCCATGTGACCCTATATTAGCAGTATGTGTGTGATGCACCAGATTTTTGGCAAATCTCTAAAAGCACAGTATCGTGGTGCACACCAGATGATGGCATCTCTCTCTATTAGAGCAGTGTCGCTCCCTTCCCTCGACTGTCACAAACCTCATTTCCATCAATTTCAATCACAAGATGAAGCGCGCGCTCGTGATCCGCAATGTCGCGAGCCATGACGTGCCGCTGGACTCGTTCGACAACGCGTGCGTGCAGGCGTTCACGTCCAACGGCTTCATCACGGAGATCGCGTGCGCGGACGAGTCGGAGATCCGCCGCCAGCTGCTGCAAACCCACGCGCGCGGGTCGTCCTCAACGCCCAACACCAACCATCACTACCAGCAGAGCAACGGCCTCAATGGCGGCGGATACAGATCCTCGAGCACACCATCGTCAATGGTGATGGCGACCACGCCCTTTGACGCCGTGCTACTACGCGCCAGCGGACTGCCGCTGCACCGCCTGTACCCGATCATCAAGATGATCCGTACCATCAGCAAGCAGATCTTCCTCTGCGTCTTCAGCGTGCAGCTGATCGAGCATCCGATGGGGCGCTACCAGTGCTTTGAAGAAGGCGCGTCGATGGTCACGGGTTCGTTTGACGACGTGCACCGCGTCATGAAGTTCATCGCGTCGTGTGGAGGGGAGTACGCCAGTAGCAACAACAATGGCAATGGCAACAATGGCAGTCAGCAGAGAAGTGACGGAAGGCGAAGCAACGGCTACACGTGTCCGTTCTGCGAGAAGACTGGGTTCACAGAGGACCAGCTGTGGCGCCACTGCCCGATGTACCACATCAACGAGAAGAACACGGAGGGCATCACGTGTCCGATCTGCCGCGAGTACAAGCGCGGGCCGTTCCAGGTACATCTGCACAACGGCCACGGTCCCCCCGGACGAGGCGAGATGACGAGCGAGTTCAGCATGGCGGAGAGTCTGCTCTACTCGTTCGCGCTAGTCGTGTGCCATAACAAGAAGTACAACAGCTTTCTACTCGTGCAAGAGTTTGCCAACTCCGGGTACTGGTTGCCCGGTGGGAGGATCGACAGTGGCGAGAATCCTGCGGAAGCCGCGATTCGAGAAACGAAAGAGGAAGCCGGCATCGACATCAAGCTCACGGGTATGATCAAGATCGAGTACCATCCGAAGAAAGACCACCGCTCGGGCAGTCAGTACGTGCGCATGCGCTTTATCTTTTACGCCGAGCCTATCGACTGCGACCAGCTACCAAAGTCTATCCCTGACTACGAGAGTGTTGGTGCGACCTGGTGCCACGCCGATCAGGTTGAGGCGCTGCCGCTGCGAGGTCCCGAACCGGTGATCTACTTTTCGCACATTGCGTCTGGGAAGCCGATCTACCCGCTCGATCTGATCCACGTGACGTCGTCGAATTCGAGCTCAAGTTCGTCGTCGTCAAGGCGCCACTCCTAGGGTATGTGCTGGCTAGCGAGCTGCTGAGATCAGTCGATCAGACGAGAGAGAGAGAGAGAGAGAGGTCGCTGTGGTATTTATTGTTTGGTTGTGGCTACGAGAACAGGAAGACCGAGTTGCGGGCTGCCAGCTTTAGGGCTGATACACGTCCATCGCGTCAAGGTGGAAGAACCGCCGGATCGTCCCGACCAAGCTCAGCGCGGGCAACGCGCCATTGTTCTTGCGCTAGTGTCGCCAATTTTTAACAAACCCACACAATTAAATAGACGCGCTAATATGAACGCTTGAGCTCCAAACGCCCACGTACCCGGTAATTTTCGAGTTTAAGTTTCTGGTAGAGCCGCTTGTGGAGCTGCAGCCAGTGGCTCTCGCCCAGAGTCGACTTTTGCATCCGGTCCTGCAGGCGGAAGCACGGGAAGAGCAGCATCGGGTAGCGCTTGTTCATGATCTCTTCAAAGTCCAGCAGACCATCTTTGTTTCTGTTCACAGAGAAGGCAGACAATTCGCAGTTGAGAGGGAGTTTGGTCTCATATGGTGACCAGAATACTGCTTGTTTTCTCTATCTCACCGATCAAACTCTGTCAGCGCGTTCTTAAAGTTGCCTGGGAAGACTGGTTTCCCGTCGTTCACCACGCTGATCAGCCGCTTGAACTCTTTCTCTCCGATCGAGCCTGTTTTTGCTGGATCAAACGTATCGAAAGCGACTAACAGGAGGTAGATAGAGAGAGATGCAAGAAAATTCAGTACGGCTCCGATGTCTTGCCTCGAGAGGGTGGATATTGGTCGCTTACATTGCAAGATCTCGTCTCGCGTGTACATGCAGTACAAAACCATCGCATGCACGAATTCTTCGTAATCGATCTACACCAAGGACAAACCAACACACGGCTTCATTATTCTCCCAAACCTCGCATTTCACCTTGTCGAGATCATACCGTTCCGTTGCTATCCGCATCGATCATGCGGAAGAGTCCCTCTGAGAATGGCGTCTTGGTCTCGTCGATAAACTCAAAGAACTCGTCGTAGTCGATCACTCCACTCGCACTGAAGTACACAGCGAGAAAGATGGTAGGTGAGTCCACTGTGAGCGCTGCTGGCAATACGTTTTCACTCGAGGCTTCGAGTACGTACTCGAGATCAATCTGTTTGAAGCATTGCTTGAATATCTTCAGCTCGTACTGCCCGACTGTCAGAACAGCAATTCGCCAGTATACGGCCAGCGATCACTTGTTTACAGCCAAAACACCACAGAAGCAAGAGCTCAAACAGCAACATACGCTGATACTTGACGATGACTTCGATCGTTGCCGGACGTACAAGCTCAATGCCGCCCGCCTTCTTGGACCTTATGGATCTCCCGCCTGTGTTGAGTTGGTTGGAGCTGGACAGCCTCGACTGGGACTTGGACGGCGACGAGTTGGAATTGATTTGCGGGAGCGGTGGGCTTGACGAGGCTGTCGGTGTGTTCCATCTCGTCGCTTGTCGGTTCTGTTGTCGTCCGCTTTTCTTCACCTTTGGTTTCGCCTCCGAACGCCTTCGTGGCTCTTCAGTATTCGAGTTCACACCCTGCAAACTGCTCGACTTGCGTCGAAGCTTCGGAAACACTTCCGCCTTCGCTCGAGTCTTGTCGCCATCAGGTAGCGTCCCTGCGCCATTATCAAGCAAGCTTGCGCTGCTGCTTTTCCGTAAGAGCGGAGGTCCTCTCGCTGGCGCATCTGTGGGTGACGCATCTGTCGCAGCGATAGCGACTTTGCTGGCGGATTCTGATCCGACACTTCTTCTCGACCGCTTGCTTGTCGCCATCGACTTCGATGAGATGGATCGAGCTCACGACGCCTTCTCCAACGCAGTGTGTTTCATCCACTTGATCGTTCGCACGGCAAGCCGGATTTATTGATGTAGAGCTCCTCGTTATAGGAGAGCTCTGATTGTCACTGAAGCCCTTGAATATCTTCAATTTCAGGGAAGGATAGCCAGCAAGCAGCATGTGGATTTCTGATCTCGTGAAACAATATCTGACTTGACTCGTCTTTTGCTGATAATAATAGGCGCACGAGTCTCGCGGATCCACGTGCTGTTCCGTCCTGAAGTCTGACGAGCTTGATGCGGATGAATCTTGTTAGGTAGATAGATAGATAATAGGCAGGCGCACATGGGATCAGACAGACTGCAAATAGAAGTCTCACCACAGAGCATCATCCAGAGGATGTCGGCTCACGATTGCACGATATCGCACGATCAGGAGACGCTCGATCGCTATTCATCAACTGGGTTAGATTTTGTGTCTCTACAACGCATTCACGCACTCGACCACCGCGTCTCTCGAGTCAAATCTACACCAGCTTTCGTTCATACAGTGGGAAATATTTACTCGAGACTTACTTCGCTGCCGCTCCACGTTTACCGAGAGAACACACTTTCGTACTGAGGACGGAAAGAGGAGCCCGAGGTGCTGCTTGGATGAGAGCTACCTCCTCCTTCAACAGCTGAGTTGTTCGGCTGCGACGATTTTCCCGAACCTTTCTCAGTCTTGGTCTTCTTCGCCGCAGGTTTGCTCTTCTTCTGCGCAGAGGATGATTCAGCTTTCTTCTTCGGAGCCTTCTCACTCTTCTTGCCGCCTCTATCCTGCGACGACTGAGCAGCAGAGGTAGGTTTCTTCGCCTTATGCGAATCCTTCTTCTGCTTTTTCGAGTCTGCTTTCCCGTGCTCATTGTTCGCCCGACTCGAACTTTGGTGTCTCTCATAAGCTTCCCCGTCCGTTATTGTCCCATCATCGCTCACCAAAGAGTCACGAGTTGTGTCCAGAGCATCACTTCCTGGGGTCATGGATGCGACAAGCGCCTTGTGCTTTCGTTTGCGCGAGATCTCCTCATTCACAATGGCATTCGTCACGAAGTCACTGAAGATTGGCGCCACTGGCAGACGAGCGCAGACATCGGAGCTTGGATCGAACGAGTCGACATCGAAGGTCGCGCACCGTGGGCACATGGAGTTCCAGCATTCTCCGTTCACATCCTGTATTGCAAACCGAGGGTTTTGGTTAGAATGACAATTTGAAAATTCTTGATATGAGCAACAACAATGCACACTATAGAACTCACCTCTTTCTCCACGCCGCAGATCTCGCAATACGGAACCACAAAGAGGTCCACAACAGTCGGGTCCTCCTCGTCTTTAAATCCAGTTTCCAGCAGCTTCAAGTTGATTTGCGCTTGCCATTCTTGCAGGTTCGGACGTTTCTTGATCTTCTCGCGTTTGCGCATGATAAACTTCTTCACTTGGTCTTGGAACGCTGCGTAGCGAGCCGGGGTCGTTCCCATGAGCGTGACTCCGTCAGGTAACCCGAGACGATCCTTCGCCTTGGCGTTGTTGTTGCGATTCCGGTTGTTTTGACGATTGCCTTTGTTTGGGTCCTCTTCAAGCAGCTCAAGCTCCTTCTTTTTGAAAACCTTCAGGATTTTCGACGCGCCAATTTCCACTGTGCAGGTTTCCCGGTCAGCCTTCTTCACAATGCCAGTGCCTTTGCGACCAGGAAGCATCACCTTCCTCTCGATCCACGAGATCGCGTAGCTTCCACGTGTCGACAATCGGCGAGAGCGCTTTCCACCACTCTCCTCTCCCTGGGAATCTTCGGTCTGCTCAGCAGCAGTGGCGTTATCTTCAACGCCACTTCGAGCCTCATCCTCACTCTTTACTTCTTCTTCTTCCGCTTCTTCTTCGTCTTCTTCACCCTCTGCACCCTCTGGTTTGTTCTTCTTCTGGTTCTCAAGCGTTTTGGCATATAACTCGTTGATCGTGTCCATGTCTTCCAACAGCGTCAGCTCATACGCACGCTTGGCGGTGTTTTCATTCGAGTTGTTCAAACGAAGTTGCACCCATCCGTTCCCAGAACGCAACACTCGGCCGTGAAGTCCCTTGAATTTGCCGACATTGATGCGACACTTGCGATCAATCCACATGTCCGGGTCCAACACGGAGAGCAACTCCCCCTTCTTTTCAGCGGTGCTCTGTGCAGTAGCACAACATGAAAAATCCGACACAGAGTCATAAGTGTCATTATCCCCATCAGCAACAATGCACAAGCCACATGACACCCAACCATACCTGATCGATTTCGTCCTCCTGACCCTCCTCTTCGTCATCAGCGTTATCAGAAGAGATCGCGAGGTGGCGCTGCTTGATCGAGATGATCAGGCCTTCCTCGCCATCAAGTTGCACTTTGAACCCGCCCGGCTCGCGCTATCAATTTGACATTCGTGCTCAGTCAGATAGTTGATCGCAATCCTGCACAAAAATGAAAAATAGTACACTTAAAACTCACTTCGATGATGATTCCTTCCTTGCCCTGGTGCTTTTTCAGATCACGCTCGCGTCGTGAAAGCGCGCCGAGATGAACACGGACGCGCATGTCGATGTCGAACTCAATCGCCTCCCCATCTTCTTTTTGCTCTCCCTCCGTGTCGTCTGCGTCGTCATCGTCTTCTTCTTCGGATACGTGCTTGGGGGCTTCAACAGCAGCAGGTTGCTTCGCTTTACCAGACGCACTGGCATTGCTGTCACTGCGCTGACGCGGAGACTGATCGCCAGTTGGACTCCCGTCTTCGCCGATGAGCTGCAGCGCGGACGGGCGGTACTTGTACACGACGTCACCGTCGCGAATGCGCACTTTGAACCACGTATTCGGGTGCTGCGGCACTTCTTCGATCACGCCGACTTTGTGCACCGTGTGCGGCACACGCTGATCCACGTCCGGGGTCTTGGTGATCCGCACCAGCGCGCCTTTCTCCAGCGTGTGCAGATCGCGCACCGCCGTTTTGAAAGAAGATCCGACAGTACCATTGGTGCCGACACCGCCGCTCGAGCTCTGATGCGCGTCCTCCTGCGGCTCTTCTTCCTCCTCCTCCTCCTCTTCCTCCTCCTCCTCTTCTTCCTCCTCTTCTTCTTCCTCCTCCTCTTCGTCTTCTTCATCTTCGCCGTCCGAGCCGTCGTCATCGTCGTCGTGCTGCTTCTTAACGTCGCTGTTGAGCGCGCGGATGGCTTTCTTCATGGATGAGCGCGTGCGCCGCGATGCCTGCCGCCGAGGACGCAGCTCGCCACCGCTGCTGCTGTTGCTACCGCCGTGGTGGTCGCTACCGTGAGCCGCCGATCGCTCCATTGAATGGTGCTGTGGCTCAGGTCTGCTGGCTGCTCGCTGCTGGTTGATCCCTCGCTCGGCTCAAATGGAAGACTGACTGACTGTCTGTCTGTGTTTGTGTGTTTTGATTCAAAAACAAACGCAAGTGGTATCTTGAATAGTGGCCTCTAGGGCCACTATTCCAGGTCCCCGCCCGCATCCGACCAGGAGAGTACACTGACTACCCCAATTACAAGCGTGCAGAGTGATGGTCGTGGGGGAAAGAGGGAAGGCAAGAAAGAGCAAAAAGGAAAGCACGCGCGGGCTCAAAGCAAAGACAGACAGCGAGCGACAGCACAGTATGGCGGAGGAGAAAGCAGCGACGAGCACGAGCGAGGGACAGACGCAGGACGCGCAGAGCGACGCTGGCGTGGTCGTGAATGCCGTGAGCGTGCCGCAGATCGCGCCGCTCGCCAAGTACAAGCTCGTGTTCCTGGGCGACCAGGGCGTGGGCAAGACGTCCATGATCACGCGCTTCATGTACGACACGTTCGACAACGCGTACCAGGCCACGATCGGCATCGACTTCCTCTCCAAGACCATGTACATGGAAGATCGCACCGTGCGTCTACAGCTCTGGGATACCGCCGGGCAAGAGTGAGTTTTGTGTGTGCTGTTGCGTTTCGGTGATGTTGTTGCCAGTCAGTCAGTCGGTGTGAGTGAGCTCCGAACAATCAATCGGTGTCATGTTGCTGAACTTTTTATTTTGATA
The DNA here is from genome assembly GCA_023333955.1 of Globisporangium paroecandrum. NCBI lineage: Eukaryota > Oomycota > Peronosporomycetes > Pythiales > Pythiaceae > Globisporangium > Globisporangium paroecandrum. Next base: position 10,659 of record JAASFU010000576.1, on the reverse strand, counting down.
TTTTTGTGTGTCTGTGTGTATGACCAGACGCTTCCGTAGTCTGATTCCGAGCTACATTCGCGACTCGTCCGTCGCAGTCGTGGTCTACGACATCACAAGTACGTTGAAGTGACTGTTATATGCTGAGAGACAATGTCATCGCAACTTGAAGTGGGTCTGATGAATACTTCTTGTGGCAATTGTCGGCGTGTATTTCTACCTGTAGATCGCGCGTCTTTCCTGAACACGTCCAAGTGGATTGAAGACGTGCGGACAGAGCGCGGACAGGACGTCGTGATCATGCTCGTGGGCAACAAGACCGATATCTCGGACCGACGACAAGTTTCGATCGAAGAAGGCTCGGACAAGGCGAAAGAGGAGAACGTCATGTTCATTGAGACAAGCGCCAAGGCGGGCTACAACATCAAAGCACTCTTCCGAAAGCTCGCCACGGTCTTGCCGGGCATGGAGAACACCGCGATCAGCGGCGATTCCAACTGTACGTACTCCGCCGTCATTTGCTCCTAGGCGACGAATCCGCGTGTGCACTAACTCATTGCATGTTTGTTTTGTTTGTCTACACGATGCAGTGATTGATATTAAACTCACTGCTGCGCCTGCGCCGAAGGAGGCGGCGGCTGATTCATGTGGCTGTTAAAAGAAGAAGAAAACTTAGAAGGAGGGATGGACGTGTCTTTTAAAAAGCAAAGGTATTCAAGTAGAAGTCGACATTTTCAGAGCAGGACGCAGCAGCAGCAGGAAGGAGAGCAGAGGAAAATCAAGTGGTATGTGCGTGCTTATCGTCGGGCTCTTGATATGTAATTGTGTTTTTGAATGTTGCTGTTGTGGTGCTGGCGTCTCACCTTCCGTTTTCTGAAGAGACTTCCTATTTGCGCCGCCCGCTTCCGCTCTGCTGCTCCTTTTCGCGCTCCAGCTCTTTCTTCTTGGAAATCGTCTCCCAGTCGATGGTGACCTGCTTCGCGTACTGAAGGAACTTTTTGTTTGTTTCATGCAGCTTGTTTGCAGACAAGAAGCGTTCTCGATAGGCGAGCACCGAGTCGACGTGGGTTCCTGCGTCCGTCGTGTGCTTGATGGCGAGGTTCAGCGCGCGGTCCCAGCGGAAGAGGTGAATGTTCATCTTGATCGCACGGTAGATCAGCGGCTTCGGGTGCGCTTGCAGCAGAATCGACTCGGCTTCTTCGATGTTTCCCGAATACAGGGCAAGCTCGGCGTTGCGGCGTTCTTCGGAGCCAATATTCTTCACGTACAAGACGAAGTAGAGCTTATCGACGCAGTCGATCGCTGCCAGAGCGATCTCTGCCGTTTCGAGGTGGCGGCGGTGGAGCGCCATACCAGCCAGGCACGTCCACAAATTCTTGCTCTTCACGAACCGGCATAGCCGCACCGCCTTATCCCAGTCAGCAGACGCTGTGAACTCGTACAGCAACGAAGGATATGGCGAGATACTCGCCGCCAAGACCGTCCCGTCAGCTCGACGCACCGTGACGTTCGTCCCGACAAACGTCGTGATGGACGACATTTTGAGGAAGTCTGTGGCATCGCGGGAATCGATCACGTCGTTCAGCAGCGTGCGGTCGACGTAGACCATGTTGGGGTACATCCAAGTGACCAGCTTCGAGTCTGCGATGGCGATCAAGATCTCGGACGAGTTGTTCCAGGCTGCCGAGTCGACCTGAGCTTGGACCTTGTACGACCCCTTTGTTGACAGTCTGGCGAGATACAGGTCGCGGTTCCGGTCGATGAAGAAGATCTTGCGATCTTCCGTGGGTCCATAGTGACTGAGAGCCAGCTCGTAGATCTCCAAGGAGTGCACCAACGCAATGGGGAGCTGCTTGCCAGTGTTGATGTCGAACGACCGAATCGTCTTCCGGTCCGAGTGGTCCAGAATCGACAGCGTGTCCGTGCTGAGCGAGATCGTCATGCTGTTGAGAAACTGGACGTGCATCCCTGGGAACTTGGGGCTGCTGATGGACTTGCCTTCGTACGAGTACACTTGGGTGCCGTTGAAGTTGTCGACGGTGATGAAGTGGCACTCGCTCTGAATGATCAAGTTGACCGTAGCGCAGAGGTCGAAGATGTGCGGGGTGTTCCAGTTCTGCGAGTTGTAGATGAAGCACTGCGTCGCGGTGCAGACGATCAAGAACCCGTGCCCGAACGACATCTCGATCACGCGATCGCGCACAAAGTCGATCTCCTCGAGCGTTTCGTTCATGACATCGTGCACGTGGATCTTGCGCGGATCCACTAACTTGATCTCGATCTTGTTCCACGTCAAGACCCGCTCGATGACTTGGGCGAACACCGTGGCGCCGTTTTCACCAGCGGCGACGAGTTGCGTGCTGTCCGAGGCCCAGGCGATGTCCATGAGCGAGCCGCACTTGGGTCGCTCTCGGCAGTACGACCAACCGGTTTTATCGCACAGACGGAGCATGTTGTACGAGCCGACAGCAAACGTGCCGCCGTTCGGGCACCACGCAATCGACGTGACCACGTGCTCCCCGACTGGACTCTGGTACAACTGCCGCCCGAAAGCGTCCCAGACGCGAAAGATTCGGTCTTCGCCGCCCGAGACGATCCGGTTGTTGATCGGGTTCCAGTCGATGCACAGAATGGCGCCGTCATGGGCTTTCCAGAGGATATCTTTGCGTCCGATCTGCACGGTCTTGATCACAAGGTTCACGCCGTTCGTGAACAAGAGCTGGTCGTTGTCCGGCCCCCAGCAGACCGCGTAGATTGACCGCCCCGTAGAAGACAAGGTGGATCGCAAGTTCCCGCTTCGAGACTAGATCTTGATTGTGCCGTCCTCGCCAGAGGTGACTAGCGCGGTGCCGTCATAGTTCCACTTTAAGACGATCACAGCGCCTTCGCAAGCCTGCACTTTCTTCTCTTCACGCCCAGTCTTGGACAGCAAGCGGAACGTCCCTGTTTTCAGCCGACCAACCAAACGCAAAGAGCGCATCATCAGATAGATAATTGCTTCATTGCAACACAATCAGGCGAAGACGTACCGTCCGTGCAGGAGACAACAAAGGTGTCAGCAGCCTGCTTCCCGACCGACGGCACCCAGTCGATGGACGTCACGAATGCCTCCACAGACGCGACTTTGCCGCTCACCTCACCGTCCATGCGCCAGCGCACGATGGTGCTGTCGTCGCTGCATGTGATCGCATCGTTCTCGGGCGTCCAGCAGCACGCGCTCACGAGCTCCGTGTGGTGGTTCGTCGGCAGCTGTGAGTGCTGGAAGCGCATGACGACGAGAATTCAGTAGCGAGCGAGGCTGCACACACAGAAGACGAGCTCGAATGCTAGCGAGTGCTCAATGCTAAAGCAACGTCTTCTTGTGCCTTGCCATGGCTTCAGATGGCGCGACTTTTCAACCCGACTGGTCGTCTCCAACGTTGCCCTCGTATATTGCCGGCGGTTCTTCTATTCGAAGAACAGCAGCACAGACTGTCGTCATAAAAAGAGGTACGGTTGAAGTGGTGAGTCCATCTCGGCCAGACGGACAGCAACGCTCAATGGAAGAGCCAGCTGACAGCCCTGCATTCACTTTCCAGATAGGACAGTCCAGCCGAAGATTCGCCAAGCGGGGTCTCCGTATCGATTTTGCCCAGTCATTCATTCCATGCAAGTTCGATGGGCGTCCAGGAAATGAGAGGCTCAGCTGCGTGCTGCACTGTATTCTGGTGAGTCGCGAAGTTGCGGCCTTGAAATTGTGTTGATCATGAGGGCAAACTGGGGTGCTGTATCCGTGGCAGCCGTCAAGTGCATAGAGTCGATGGGACGTGATCCTCAGTGCATGCCTCATCTGCTCGAGTTTCTGGGGATGCACGAACACCACCTTCCTCTCCAAATGGATAGATGGCAGTAATCAGACAATTGCGATCATGTCCCGAGTCGCAATGATGGTGGCTGATTCTCAGGACTCCAGAATCGAGCCAAGCCATCGAGTCAAGACACCAACCGCCACCAATCACTACCGATCACTCCGTGAAAAGTGAAGTTGGAGAAGGTGCTCTCGGTTGGGTATCACCAAGCTCGGTATGTGGTACGTTGCATCACTGCTAGAGCTTCGATGCGCATCTGTGGCTGTGAAACTCCGCTGAAGAATCTCCATATATGGTCGGAGCGAGGGATTTCTACATGACGATCGACTCGAAACGAGGGGTGTGATTAAGAAGCACACAGACCAGCTTGCCCACAGCCAAGTAATCAGTCGCACAGTCTCATCGTGGTTCTGCTATTTTGATCAACAACACAGCCAGCAAAAACAGATACACGGTGCAAAAGAGTGCGGTGAGGCGTGCATGCCTCTCTGTCGTCATCAGCTTTTCCAGTTCTATGTTGATGCTTCTCCATCCATCTCTCTGCTTTGAAGCAAGATGAAGAGGAAGGTCTGGCGGCAAACAATCGCCAGGCGAGGTCAAGATGACCGCCGTGCTTTCAATCATGTGCAGAATGACGCTTCATTGGCATCGGTCGAAGAGTTCCAAGGTTTTCGACTTGACCAGCTTCGGCCTTCGAGGCCAACGCTTCACACAAGTGCTTGATTGAAAGTCGACAACTTGTCTAAAAATCGGGAAAAAACAAACTTTCATTCGCGCTGCCGCGAAAACTGAAGAGTTGCAGCACCAAGACGGAAAATTCACCGAACAAGTCAGAAATACTCCCCGCAATCTGTTACGTTGCCCTCTCGCTTTGAACATCAACCAGTGGTACGCTGGGCAAGATTTTGCGATCGTGAGAGCAGGAGCGGCGATGATGATCAACTACTACTGCTACTCGAGGAAGATGAAACAGGCATCATATTCAAATTCACGCACTAGCTGCGTACCTCTTCTGTCGCTCGCGCTGCAGAAGCCATGGACCAGACTTCCAACTACCAGTCTATCCTCGATGACAGCAGCGAGAACACCATTGCCATCACGTCTCGCGTGATTATCACGAAAGCGCGGTTGAAGCAGATCGTGTTCTCTGCTGTTGTCATCATGTTTGGCAGTGTCGGCGCCATCACGCTATCCAATACGAACCACTCGAGCGGCGTGTCGATGAGCGATCCATCCGACAATCCAGTACAAAGTGGGACGTTCATCTTCCCTACCACGCGCTCTCCCACACCAGCGCCAACACCAACTACTACGACATCCCCACCTGTAGAACTGCCCAGCAAAGGGACTCCTGAAATGACACCGAGTCCCACTCCAACCCCTCGAGCTACTGCGTCTCCGTCACGACAACCAGGGGATTCGTCGCAAACGTTTCCATCGGAGGTTGACGCGGCAGGGAAGAACGATGACGGTAAAGCCTCATCATCAGACTCTTCCGGATCAAGGAAGTCCCCGATTTCATCGGGCGCTCCTGACGTCACTGCTGGTCACTCTGGAGGTGGTGAGCTGACTTCCATAAGCCAATCCGGCAGCGGCGACTCCAACTTCTCAGCATCTTCAACGCCCAAGCCGAGTAGCTCACCCCTAACTCCCGATCCCAGCACCGAAGAGCCTTTGTCATCGCAATCACCAGGCACGGATTCCGGTTCTTCTTCCAGTGCTTCGTCAGGCACAGGCTCATCATTTACTTCTTCATCTGGAGCTTCATCCAATTTGTCAGATCAGCAGCCAACACCGCCGTTCGTGGCGAAGCCAGGAGTCGCGAGACCGACACCAGCCCCAACCGGTGGAATTGTCATCAACTCAGGCCGAGTTCGGATGCCTTCGGTGCCAAGGCCGACCCCAAAGAGCACGACCTTGAAGCCAACTCCAGTGTCCGCAAAACCTTCATCGTCGCCAAAGTCAACGCCAAAGAAAACCGCAACTTCTTCAAGACCACAACGGTCACCGCAAAGAGCAAAGCCGGCAGCGCTTCGCCAGCCAATTCCCTTGCCGACTCCAGTCCCAACCACGCCACCACGACCGTCTTCTTTCCCGAAGGCAGCAATTCAAGATGGGAAAGAGGTGCAAACTCAGCTCAAGGACTCCAACCCGAAGGAGTATCCGCAAATGGGTAAGACTTTATTTTCCAAATCAATGGCACTTTCAAGGTGTAGGTCTTGATAGATCTCTATGTACTGTTTGTGCTTGTGCAGATTGCTCGCTTCCCAACTACATCAGCAAGAACGGCGAGATGTTTGCTGTTGGACCAACTGGAGAGACTCAACAGCTTGTCATCAAGGGCGTCAACTGGTACGTTTGCTTTTATTAGTGCAGTTGTTGCTTTGACACGCATGACTTTGATTAACGAGAAGTGTCTTGCGTTTCAATTGTAGGTTTGGCATGGAAACGTAAGTGAAAAGTTTGGCTTCATCCAAGTCGTTAATGTGAGTAGGTGCATGTGCTGATTCCTTCGACCTTTGTTCATGCTGAACAGCGACGCCAAGGTCCCGCTGGGTCTTTGGTCCAACGACAAGAACGGAAGCACGCTGGTACGTCCAGCTCTCAAAGTGGTTTCAGTACGACTTACTGTGAGCTAGCCTTCAGGTTATAGGTCATCCTGACTTTGTTATGTACCTTGATCCTAGTTCGAGATCGCATCATTCCTGGCGCGCAACAACTTCAATAGCATGCGGCTTCCGATCTCAATCGAGAGCGTACTGACCAATTCGCCACCGAACAAGACACTCGTGAGCGCAAACGAGAACCTCGCGCTGAACCTCTCAACCTTCATGACGACACTGCAAAGCATCATCCAGGGCTTGGCACAGCAGCAGATTTCAGTGTTGATCAGTCTGCATACGCTCTCACCCTCAGGCACGGGGGTCTTGAGATACAATGAGGAAATCTCTGAAGATTTGTACCTCGAGGCGATCGACACATTCACGAGCAATCTCTGCAGCAAAGACTACTGGAACGTGCTCGGTCTCGACCTCAAGAACGAGCCAGCGCAGAGCATGTGGGGCGGTGATTCAGAAACAGACTTTCGTGCTGCTGCGACGCGCATGGGCGACCGCATGCTTGACGGCTGCTCCAAGTGGCTCGCGTTCGTCGAAGGCAATAGCGAGAGCCGCGAGTGGACGTCGCCTACAACACGCAAGCAGTATCTCTTTGAGGACTGGTGGGGCGGCGGGCTCTCGAAGGCCAAGGAGTTCCCCGTCACGCTCTCGATCCCCGATAAAGTCGTGTATGCGCCGCACTACTTCTCGCCATCCGTGTACCCGTCGAGCTATTTCTACCAAGAAGATGGTGTCACGGAGCTCTCGGGCAAAGAACTGGAAGAGAACGTCAAAGACACGTTTGACGCCATGTTCGGGTATTTGGCAAAGGAACCAGACAGCCCAGCGCTCGTGCTCGGTGAGTTCGGAGGGCTCTACGCCACCGACGCTCACCCAAAGAAGACGAGCCAACGCGCATTCGACTACGTAGTCGAGTTGATCTCGCAGACGAGCGGGTTTGCGGGCGGTTACATGTGGTCGCTCAACCCTGAAAGTGGCTTCGACTACAACGTCGTCAAGGCTTCATCAGACAGCCAATTCCACGAAGGACTGGTGCAGAATGACTGGCGGACAGCCAACGCGCCTCTCCTCAAGGCACTCGAGTCTCTGGACTCGATGCCGAACCTCAGCAAGCTTCAGTGCTTCAAGAAGAAGTTCCGACTCCGAAGGTAGGAGACCGACTCGGAAGTCTTTTTGACTTTGTGTCAGCGCTGCATTGTTTTCTCTATCGTTCTCTATTGAGAAAGGCGTCATCGGAAGCGCTTTTCACCTTCACAGCCTAGATTTTGAACTTCAGCACTATCTATCGAGCAGTGGCTCGACCAGCTCCTATACTAGTCACCATGTTTGAATAGACTCAGCAGATCAGCAGTTACTTCAAGGCGCATATACGAAGTGTGACCACAATTCATTTCATTTCATGCGATCCTGTCATTTTGCGAGCGAACTCCAGACTCTCAACTATCCATGCATGCACTTTTCTGTCATTGTTCTGTGGTGGTCGTTTCAGCTTTCATAGAGCCGACGAGCCAGCCCCGTCAGTCAGCCGTCTCTCACCCGTCGTCGTTCTTAAAAGCGATTTTCGCTCTCTCTTCACGCAACAAGCAAGAATGGCCGCCTCTCGTCGCTTCCAAGCCGCTCTGGGCTGCGCTGGCGCTGCTTTGGCGCTCGCGAGCACCTCGCGTGAGGCATACAATCCGCGGCACATTGTTCTAGGCAAGAACGGCAAGCTGCTGCTGGACGCCGACCCGAGTCTCTACTTCCACGACCGAACCAAGAAGTGGAGCAGCGCGTCGCGAGCCTCAGCCTCTCAACCCACAGCGCTATTACATGCTGAGCACGAAGAGGACAAAATCAAGAGTCAGCCCAGCCACGACAATGCATTGAGCTATCGTGTCGCCAAGCGTTCGATCTCCGGGATGAGCGACGCCGAGGTGAGAAAACTGGCTTCTGAGGAGACTTTAAACGCCGTGGTGCTCGGTCAGGTCGACATTGCGGTGGTCGTGTCGGCGGTTCGAGATGCACGCGAGCAAGATATGCAGGCGACAGATAAGCCTCTTGGAGACTTTGAACGCCAGGCACAGCACGAGCTTGAGCTTAACGAACACTACTATCACCAAGTCCAGGTTCGTAGATTGTTTGCACTTGGTAGGCATGCGAATGGACAGAATGGCTCCGCCTTGCCTCACACTTTTGATGGCTCGCCTCTTTGAAAAACGCGTAGGAGAGCGACTATGACGAATTCTCGAGCGCGCTTCCGTCGCCATTGACGCCAGAGGAGGAGAATCTGGAGACGGCCGTCGGAGTGCCGGAGATCTCGATGATGGTCGACCACAACGGCATTTTCGACAGCGCGCTGCCGATCGTCCCAGGCTCAATCCTCTTTGCGGAAATGGTGAGCTACCTATCTCAACACACAACCAAGGTTAGTGGCGATACTAACTACCAGGTCTGCTGTGCTTGATGTCCGCGTAGAGCTGCCTGTTTGTGGGCTTTATCGGCTACCTGGTGCACTCGATCCCGCTCTGGTCGCGCTTCTCGCGCGGCCAGCGCTGGTGCCTCGTGGTCGCGTTCACCGCCGCGCTGCTCTACCAGCTTGCGGCGATCAGCTGGTACTTCGACCTAGTCTCGCCCGAGATCATGATCGGGCTCTCAAGTCTGATCACGAGGATGATCTCGCTCGGCATGGTGCCGATCACCACCACGTCCTTCGTGGGGAGGGCTCGCGAGGCCTGCAGCGAGCAGCAGCTGCTTAACCAGCAGCAGACCAGCTAGCAGGTGGCGACCAACTCGTCGTCGTCTCACGGTCGAGGCTCGCGCCACCACCCGCGTGCTCGAGCCAGCTGAGAGGGCGATCTGGGTGGGGTCTTGGGGATAAGAATAAGATTGTGAGGACCTCCCTACCTCAAGGTGTCCTCCTTCAGAGAGTACTTGATCTGTGTGGTGTGTGTCGTGGCTGCATAATATACTTGAATACGTGGAGAGAGGCTGTATCGATGCTGGAAGCGCTAGTAGAGGTGTCATTTACACATAAGAATTGCTTTTCTTCAGTGCTGAATACCAGGCGTTGACAGTCTAAAAATGCGTCGAGCTCGCGCTGTGGTCATCGCTGTCGCCCTCGCTATTGCGAATCAACTAGAGTGGTGTGTCCAGGGCCAGCGAGTGGACGATGCACCAGCAATACCCCATTCGCTCGCAAGCTTCAGCGCCAAGACTCAGGAGCATTCAAGCCCCTCCACGAAGCTGAATCTCGCTGCGGGACCACTGACCACCGGTTTTTACTCCAACATCGACAGTTTAAGCCCCAGACCCTCCGTGTTGCTTCCATCCTGCGATGTAACACGACCGAGAAGGTATGATCAGCGCCACGTGTACGAGGAGCTACGCGTTTGGGAGGGCTCCAACTGCTACAATCCGCTGCGATTGAACAGCATACGCAGTGCGCATCACAATCAAACGGCGTACAAGGTAAGCTTTGCACTAGACAACCATAGTTAATGTCCGTTGTCTAGCTCTTGATTTGATATTGGTATTGTGTGCCTTGTGACTACTACTATCACAGAGCGCCCGTGTGGACGTGCTGCAAGAGCTCATCGCTGTGATCGTCATCTTTGGCGAGTGCGTACGTACTAGTATTGCTAAAGCCCTCGAGCTCAGCACCTGTGCGTGTCTTTCCTGATCCTAGCAGTCTCTGAACTTATTCTGCTATTCTACGCAGATCACGCTTGGCGCATGCTTCGTCGACTGGGTTGTCATCCAGATGTCGGGCTTTGCGATCTACGCAGTGCATAATTTTGCTGGGCTGCTCATCGGCGGGATCACGGCGGCGACTCACCATTTGCTGTTCACCGGTTGGTACCTGCAGTGGTTTCCAGCTTGCCCCACACAGCCGTTGTGACACTACATCACTCGACGCTTTATGGCTCCCGTTCACACGACAGTGGTTTGACGCTCATCCCGGTGCCCTCACATCGTGGTGGGTTGACGTTCTGACGACGTGGCACGCGTGGGCGAAGATGCTGAACGTCGAGACACTGCCACCGCGAGAACAACAGCAACTCTTCCTGACGGCCCCAATCTGGCACAACAAGTACACACTGTGGCAGTACCAGACAGGTGGATCACGACAAACAGCGCGACCACTATGGCGCTCATCGAACCCGCTCGTGCGACGAGAACTGGCGCAGAACGGTTTCTCATCGTTCCAAGACTTCCTCACGCACGACCTGCGCTGG
>JAASFU010000575.1:0-19779 GCA_023333955.1 Globisporangium paroecandrum | reverse complement strand
GGTGCGCTCAGTGATGGTCGCACAGCGCTTGCTTCCGCTGGCGATTAAGACGGACGCGCGACGTCTTCTTCGCCATCCTCACTTGGCAGTTGTTGAGCTCGCTTTGTGTTGTGCCAAGCAGTCTGCGCGCAGCGCGCCATATTTTTGAACCCTTTCAGAGTGATTGTCGTATTTCAGAAAACTGGCTGAGAAAGAATGTTTGTCGATATTAATTTAGACTGGTGTTTACTACTGGGAGGGAGGCCTGTATGACAACGTGTGAGTTTGCGAAATATGCAATTCTTCAAATCATGCATTTTGAAGAGTAAATGCATTTTTAAAAACCAGATTTCTCAGACACTGTTCTCAGATTGTGAACTGCTCAGGCTGAAGTGGCGCAGCCAGCTGTGCCAAAGCCGACTGCTCGGCCTTGCTGAGCGAGCTGCGGGCGTCCTGAGCAACCGCCGCTGGTCCCTACGAGCCCCTCGACCTGCTCTCCTTCCATCTCTTCATCTCTCTTTAGTTCCCTGAGCGCGCTACGACCACCACCATCTCTATCTCATGACGCCCGCGCAGCAGAGTAGAGCGGTGCTGAACGCGCACGCGGAGCGCTGGATCAAGCAGCAGCGCGCGGCCGCCGACCGTCGCGTGCAGTTCCGCGTGGCGCTCGCAATCGCCAAGTCCGACGCCGAGCTCGCGCAGGTCGTGAGCGCGCTTTCGGACATCGCGTCGCCCGGGTACGGCAAGTACCTGCGCTCGTCGCAGGAGATGGCGCAGCACTGGAAGCCGCGTGACGAGTCGGCGCTGGCGCTGCGCAACTTTGTCGACGCGTTCCAAGGCGTCGATGCCCACGTGAACGACCTCGGCGACTACTGGACGCTGACGCTGGACGCTGCAACGGCCGAGACGATGTTCGATACGCAGCTGTACGAGTTCGCGCACCACCAGCACCACGCGAATGGGCTCAGAGTCATTCGCCCCAGCGAGTGCTACACGATCCCGGCGTCCATCGCGGACCACGTCGTGTACATCGACGGCCTCGAGAGCTTTCCCACCGAGATGCAGACCATGTTCATGGCGAAGAGCTCCAATTTGAAAGTCGGCGAGACGCTGCGCGGCGTCGACCAGAACGGCGACCCGTTCGCGATCAAACAGCACGCGATCGACTTGACCAAGAATACCAATAACGGCAAGCGCGAGGTGATCACGCCCGCGATGATCCGCGCACAGTACGAGATCCCAGACGACGTGAGTACGTTGAACGGCACGCACCCGAGCAACAAGTTTGTGATCGGCAGCTTCCTGCACGAGTTCTACACGGAGGCGGACCTGAAGGAGTTCCTGGCGCAGTACGACCCGTCGTTCGCGAGTCGCGATCCCAAGATGCCAGAAACCCGAGGCGACTGCATCGCTGGGATCCCGACGTCCAATGTCAAGAAGCCTACGGGCGAGGCGTCGCTGGATATCCAGGTTGGTGCCAGCATCGCGCGCAGCGAGAACATGGAGATGATCTGCTACACGAACCTGCGGGACGACACGCGTCCTCAGGCGGCAGACAACCAGGAGCCGTTCCTCACGTTCCTCCAGGAGGTCAACGGCATGTCTCCACCACCTGCCGTGGTCTCGATTAGCTACACAGACGATGAGTGCAGCGTGCCGGAGCAGTACGCGCTCGCAGTGAACCGGGAGCTCATGAAGAGTGCGATGAAGGGCATCACCGTACTCATCTCGGCGGGCGACGCCGGGTCTCAGGGCAGCCACCTGGCGGATTTCTGCAAGATCCCCAAGTGTTCACAGTTCTTCGCCAACTTCCCAGCGTCGTCGCCCTACGTCACGGCAGTGGGGGCTACGACGATTGACACGAGCGCCGTGGACGCCACCACCGCCACCAAGTACCGTGAGACCGTGACGTCTATTGAAGACGGCGCGCTTATCACCTCGGGCGGCGGCTTCAGCGCGTTGTTCTCGAGGCCAGCGTACCAGGACCGTGCTGTGAAGTCATACCTCGAATTCACGGACAACGCCGGGATCTCGACGTTCTTCAACACGAAGGGGCGCGCGTACCCGGACGTCTCGGGACTGGGCCACGCGTTCCCAGTGTACGAAAGCGGCAAGATGTACCCCACGGACGGGACATCCGTGTCCGCGCCGCTGCTGGCTTCGATGGTCGTGCTCATCAACAAAGTACGTCTCGAGGCCGGCAACCCTGTACTCGGGTTCATGAATCCACTGCTGTACCAGATGTACGAGTTCTGCCCGCAGGTGTTTGCCGACATCACGGAGGGCGACATCTCCTGCGGGAGTCCCGACATGGGCTGCTGCTCCAAGGGCCATGTCGCGACGAAGGGCTGGGACGCGACCTCGGGCGTGGGGACCTTGCGCTTCAACCAGTTTGTGAAGGACCTCGACGGCTGCATCGCCATCATCAAGGCGAACACTGCAACGACTCAGACCCAGGACCTCTCTCTCCAACACCTGAACCTAATGGTGGACAGCGAGCAGGAGTTCACGACAAGCCAGCGCCATGCCGCGCAGTTGCTCTTCAGCACCGCGCTCATCGTCGGCGTGGCGCTGATGAGCGTGCTCATCTCGCTGCGCTCCAGCTTGTTCAGCCGCGCGGGCAAAGCCGCCGGAGGAGCAGCGCACTCTCTGCGCTTCCACCGCAACATCTGCGAGCCCGCGCGCGAGTACCTGCTCGCGCACGACCAAAGTAGTCGCATCTGAGGGCTGTCGGTCTGTCTTTTATGAAGGCACCGTGAGGGCTGGATTATAAGCCTTAACAAGAATCATGAAGTTATCGATACCTTAGACTACTTGGCTTCGCGAATGTGGGGCTGGACCTCAATGTCCTCTTCAATCTCGTACTCGTCGTCATCGTACTTGTTCTCTTCGTCCTCATCGCTTCCGCCTTTCGCCTCCCGGCCTTTGCTACTACCACCACTAGATGAACTAGCAAACCAGTCGGCGCAGATCCTCACACACATTGGACCATCGGTTGCGTTGTGAAGCTTTAGCCAGAGCGAGCCAAGTAAATCCTGGACCGAAGCACGTTTCTGGGGCTTTCCAGTGTGTAAGATACATCACAAGGTTATGTGAGGAAAACACAAGATTATGAAGGTAGGTTGGTGCAAAGATCGATGGCCACGTACGTTTTTCTTGAGACACTGGCTGATGAAGTCCCGGAACTCGTCGGAGAACGAGAGGTTGTCGTCGTCATTGTCCGGGAGAGTAGGCTCGGGGCTCTCAATGATACTTTGCACCACCTACATACCAAGAAGAGACCCAAAGCCAAGGTAACTTAGTCTCAGGTGTTTGTACAGGGGGTGCTACGCAGCCACAAGCGAGCCCCACTCACATCGATGTAGCTCCTCGCGTTGTAGTACGGGAACGTTCGTGTCGCGCACTCGATGAGCACGAGCCCTAAGCTCCAGATGTCCGACTTGTAGCTGCACAGACAGTCAGCCACCAGCCATTAGCAAAACCCCACAGGTTAGTAATGTACTCTCCAGGCCGCTCTTCTATCAGTCTAGGGCCTGACTCACTCGTAGGGTAGGTTCTGCACGCGCTCGGGAGACATGTACTTGAAGGTGCCCACAAACGTCTGCGCCATATCCTGCGAGTTGCCGAGCTCCCGTGCGATACCAAAGTCCGTGAGCTTGATCTTGCCGTTCACTTTGGCCAAAATGTTCTGCGGTTTGATGTCGCGGTGGAAGTGGTGGGTCTGCTTCAGGTGGGAGAGCCCCATGAGCATCTGGAACGCCATGGCGGCGATCACGCGCTCGGGCATCGCGGGGTTATGCTGCTGCTTGGTGATGAGCTTGTCGAGCGACCCGGCTTCGCAGTACTCGAGTACGATGCTCAATGCGTGGTCCTTGAAGTACGCGCCGTAGAAATCCACCAGGTAGGGGCTCTCGACGCTGTAGAGCATGCGGATCTCCGTGAGCATCTGGTCGCGCTTGGCCTTGTCGTAGACGTTGTTCACGAGCTTGACCGCGTAGAATGTGTTCGTGGCGTGGTGCTTGGCGCGCATCACGTGACCCGAGCACCCGCGGCCGATGATGCCCAGGGTCTCGAGCTCCTCTAAAGAGATGAGCTTGCGCTTCATCTGGTAGAATGGTTCATCCGAGACCTCGTCGATCTCGTTATCCCTTGCGTGATGACTGTGGTGATGATTGGGCCTGGAGACGAAGGTGACGCCCGTCTGGTTGATGTGGATCTGGCCTTTGCGCAGCGTGGTCTCGCCGATATCGCACGAGTTCTCCAGCTCGTCGATCTCTCCCTCCTCCTCTTCTTCTTCAGAAGGGACGTCATCGTCATCGTTACCATCGTCGTCACCCTTTCTGTCTGGCTTTGAGGCTCGACTACGGGGTTTGTTGGGCGCTCGGAGCTCGTCTTCAACCGCGAGCAGCGTCAACACCGGCCGCTTCTTCATCATGACTCCACACTGAGGCAACAAAGCAATCGCGATCCAGTGGATGGAGGAGAGGAAGCTCGCAAATGAACCGTGAGACCAGTCAAAATAAACTGAGGGAGCAAGCGTGCGAGTCTTGTGTGTGGAGTTTCATTCACAGGCGCGTTGAAAGCTTTGGACTCGATATAGACTCCCTAGCTCTATTATCGCATTCAGTTCTATCTACCAGGACCCTTGAGCCTCTCTCACTCAAAAGAGTCTCGTCAAGGCGTTAGCCCAGCTTAGCGAAGGCGCTGCTGCATGCAGCTCTCGTAGGTCGGGATCATATACCTAGCGAAGCACACGAGTCAAGGTAGAACCAACGTCCCACACGTCAGTTAGTCTAGGCGCACCGATCAATGCAAGAGACCTCGAGTCGTCAACTGCCAAGACGTACTTGATATTGACGAAGGCGTCGCGTCCGCCGTGGGTCTCCAGCACGTTGAGCGTCTCGAGGATCAGGTCGCCGAGGTTTTCCTGCCGCCGCTGACCGTAGTCAATCTTGTCGCCGCAGTTGACGCGCTTCGTGATGAACAGGTTGAAGATCGAGAGCAGCTGGCGGTAGTACGGCACGAGTGCCTCGCCCACGTACGGACAGCAGAGCACCATCTTCTGCAGCACTTTCATCTGCACGCAGAGCACGTTCGGGTTGCGCGTCATGAGGTTCTGTTTCATGGGCAGCACCAGCAGCGCCAGGCACGCGAGCGTGCGATTCTCGCCCTTCTCGAGCAGGTCCATCGTGCCGTTGAGCGCCAGGAACTGGTACGGCTCATCCAGGTCGCGCAGCCTCTCCATGAACAGCGGCAGGTAGTGACTGTAGTCGAGCTTCGCTAGGTCCACCTGCCACTGGAGCTTGCGCACAGCGCCGGCAAAGTTGACTCGAAGCGGTAGGTCTCCGCGGTCATCTAGGTAGGTTGCATAGGAACAAAAGTAAAGTTCGAGGTTGAAGTTCACAGTCGCCAAGACCAAAAGGTACCTCGAGCTTCCTCTCAGGTGAGTACTTACAAAAGTAGCGAAAGCGTGTGGGCTCGATCTTACGCGGCTTGAACGCGCCAGAGGATATGGGGCGAGCGACGGGCGAGAGCGCCACCGCCGCACTCGACCGGGTCTTGAACGCGTTTTCGAGCTGCTTCTTGGCGTCAAACGTGCTGATCGCCGTCGATCGCGAACTGATGGTGGACTTTGGGCCAGGTGAATGACCTTGCTGGCTTTGAGATTGAGCTTGGGAAGTGATTGCTGAGCTCGTGAACTTCGTCATTTGGCGCGCGTGGTGTGCTGAGAACTGGTGGTCATTGCCACCACCATTGCGCTCCCCCTTCGCGGACTGGATCAAGCGCTTGTTTGCGAGCGCGATCGGCATGTTGGAGCTGCGCGCAAAGGTGGAGCTCTCGTGGCCGATCTGCAGCGGCGCCGGCTGCCTTTTTTGCTGCGCCATTGTTGTGTCGCTTGCCAGATGATTATGTGGGTGTCTGGGTCTCTCTCTCTCTCTCTATCTATCTATCTCTCTCTCTATCTATTTATCTATCTATCTATCTATCTATCTATCTATCTATCTATCTTTAACATCCGCAAGCTCATCGCTGAGCCTCATGGCACGAGCTGGCGGCACGAGCGACAGGCAAAGCGCATGGCTTCGCGCTCTTATGATGCGTTCAGCTGTCTGATCCCTACTCACTGCAATCCGAAATACCCACCCGAGCACATAAAAATACAACTTCTCTCTTCAAGTCGAACTATCCACTGAAAGTGCATGATGCGCTCACTCGCTCACTCACTCTGGAGTGCCCCCTCCCCCCGTTCAAACAATATCTCAAGGCGTTAAGGTCAACGAAGAGCGACGAAAGGTGTTGGCTGAGCGAGAACTCCTGCGTTTAGGCTCGTGCGCAGACCGCAGTGGAACAAAAGTGTAGCCATCGAAGGCAATTAGAGATGGCTACATACGGTAATTGGGTCGGTATCTGTACCGGTTTTACGGTATCTGCCAGCAGCCATCTCAGTACCGGTATAAATACCGGTCCATGCCAATCAAACAAGATCAGCTCTCTTTGAGGTAACAAGACAACAGTACAACAAGCCACGACAGACACAAGAATGGCTCCGACCACGCCCACCTTCGATGTGAATGCTGCCATCACAGCATCAGCGACTATCACTGCCCGCCAGTTCCGCGCTGCAGATCACGCGGCCGTGCTCACACTCTTCCAGGAGGGCATGTTCGCGTACGCGGACCACTCGTCGAACGCTGGCACGCTCGCGTACATCCAGCGCAGCATGAAGACCGACCTCGCGGACATCCCTAGCGCGTTCATCCTTCCAGGAGGTAACTTCTGGGTGGCTACGATGACTAGAAGTAGCAATGGAGAGCCTGAGGTAGTGGGGATGGTGGCGCTCGAGAAGAAAGCGGATGGCACTGGCGAACTGCGACGCATGTCGGTCAAGAAGGAGGCGCGCAGGTTCGGTGTCGGCAAGCTACTGGTGATGGAGCTTGAGCAGTGGGCGAAGCAGAACGGATTCGACGAGGTGACGCTGACGACTGGTGAAGTGATGATAGCTGCGCAGGACTTCTATCGCTCGGTCGGGTACACGCAGCAAGAGACAATCGTGGTCTACGAAGACCCGTACTACGCGGATGTGCGGTTCACAAAGCAGTTGTGATCGATACGAGGTATTCAATTGCGCTTGAGAGGGAACTGGTATGCTAGATGCAATGCGCTATTTGTCAATAGAGAACATTTAATTTGTGTATTTTGGCGTATTGCCGCGGTAGCTAGTCTATCGAATCTCGCTGCTGCCTCAAACTCGCTCAAGGTCTCGCGTACTAAATGAATCTAAAGGTGCTTGCGGTAGTCGAAGAGGCTCAGGTTCGGCATCCCCGGGATCGGTCGCTCGCCAGTCTTCTCGTATCCAATCGCAGAGTAGAATTTTTGTGCGACGACCACCTGCTTCCCGGTCGAGAGTGACACGGTCTTGTACCCATTCGCCTTCGCCCACTGCTCCAGCTCCGTGATCAGTAGCTTGCCGACGCCGTAGCGACGGAACTCTTTCTTGACGGACATGCGACGCAGTTCGCCATCATCGTTCACCTTCTTCTCGAGCGCGACCATGCCCACCACTTGAGGCTCTTTGCTCTCCTCAGTCTCCATGGTCGCGACCCAGAAGTTGCCTCCAGGGTTGATGTACGTGCCGGCGACGTCCGCCAGGTCAGATTCGAGGCAGCTTCGCAAGTATTCGTGCAACTTCGGTGCTTCTTCCTCTGGAATCGGCGGGAACCCGTCGATAAAGATCGCGCCCACAGCCGCGCGATCTTCGTCGCAGAACTGTCGGATGACGATCTTGGGCTGCGCTTCCTGGGTCATGGTGATGGATCGGTAGTAGACGGAGATGGAGGTGGTAGTGATGCGCTGTGTGGAGCGATGGAGATTGAGAAGTGAGCTCCTGAGGAGCGCCCTCATTGCGACGTGTGGACTGATGACGATTGGTAAACTAGTTCGCTCTCATGGCAAACACCGGTATGGGAGCCACTTTGACCGGGGGAGAGAGAATGCCGTGCGATTTGCAAAGTGAGCTGCTTGCGACTTGCTATTCGATCAGAATATTCAAGTACCTCTATGTATTATGTAATTGCTATCATAATAATACTATTGTAATTATAATTAACCTTTAAATAATCGTAATAAATAAATAGTAATCATTATTGAGGGACATATGAGCTAACAGATTACGGCGCCGAAAAACTCCCAGATGTTTATGACCCAGTGGAGAAAGATCGTCCGTCATCGAGATGTTCACGTCGGAGGTCAAGTTGAAATCGGAAATTGGACCCAGGCCATCACAGCAGCAGCGCCCGTACGAATCATTCGTACGAACCAGCTGAATGGTACAACTCACGCCTGCCAGGTCGATGGGGTATGTGGGTCCTGATGGTGGGCAAGCAAGACAGACTTGAAGCGCATTGTCGCAGAAGAGATTTGCAAGCGTGAGAAAAAGTATCAGGGGATGCTCGACCTCAACTTTCTCATGCCACACTTTCCATTATATTTGCTGGTGCCTCTGAACGTGTATGTCATGCAAACAGCTCCGCGCTGAATTCCTAAAGCTGCTTGACGAACTCAAAGATGACGAAGTTCGGGTCTTCTGGGATCGGCATCTCGCTCTTCTTCTCATAGCCGACGGACTTGTAGAACGAGTGCGCAACTGTCATCTCCCGACGAGTCCAAAGTGAGATCGATTTGAACCCATTCGCCTTCGCCCACTGCTCCAACTCCACGACCATCAGTTTACCGATGCCGAACCTGCGGAACTCTTTCTTGATCGACATGCGTCGCAGTTCGCCCTTGCCGCTCTCCTTCTTCTCAAGTCCCACCATCCCCACGACCTCAGGGTTATCGCTATCGGTCGTTACGACCCAGAAGTTTCCGCCAGCGGTGAGGTATGAACTGGCAACATCGGCAAGATCCGA
Source organism: Globisporangium paroecandrum (assembly GCA_023333955.1). Taxonomy (NCBI): domain Eukaryota; phylum Oomycota; class Peronosporomycetes; order Pythiales; family Pythiaceae; genus Globisporangium; species Globisporangium paroecandrum. The sequence goes on along the minus strand of JAASFU010000575.1, from coordinate 10,891 downwards.
CTCGAGCGATCTCTTGATGTACCCTTCCACGTATTCCCCATCGTCAGCTGAATGGGAAACGAACCCATCGACAAACATCGCGAGCACAGCCGGGAGATTTTCATCACGGAACTGGCGGATGACGATCTTTGGTGGCTCGCGGTGCTCAGATGCAGCACGAGTTGGTGCGTTCAACAGAGGAACCTGGTTCTGCACCTCGGATCGTGCTGGCCGAGGCTCTTGAGCTTCCGTCAAAGCCATGGATGCGCTTGTATCGTGACGCTGTTGGTGTGTTTGGAGTGAACGTAATCGATAGTGAAATGAGCTGTCAGCAGATGAAAGAGAAGCGCGACAACCAAAGAGCACACAGTGGCCAAGACTTGGTGACCGCCAAACAGGAGACCCTCATTCACGTACTGTCAAGCACAACCACCAATCAACGAATGCCAACGAATCTTGGCACTTCAATCTTCATTCCTACCAGTCTACATACATGTCTGCTCCTTCTCATCAAACGCCACGGAAAGGGGCGAGCCAGCCTCGTTGGTTGTTCACAAGAAAGCCTAACATTACTGCAATCTCCTGACGCTGTGCTCGTCAAGCTACGCTCAGTACGAGAGGCGGCAGTTGTGATCCTGTCAGTACTGTAACTATCTACTCGCTAAGGAGATTGTGAAAGTTGACCATAACACACGCAGCAAACACAATAACAAACGAATATTCATGTTTTGCATATATCAAACTCTGTTCCTCTTCTGGCCTTGCTGGAACTACACTGGAGATAAGAGAGAGGATGCAGTACTACAACAAAAACAATGGCACCCTGCCATTTACAGCTGCTTGACAAACTCAAAGACGATGAAGTTCGGGTCTTCCGGGATCGCTCGCTCGCTCTTCTTTTTGTAGCCGATCGCAGAGTAGAACTTCTGTGCGACTTTCATCTCTTCCCCGGTCCAGAGCAAGATCGTCTCGTACCCATTCGCTTTTGCCCACTGCTCCAGTTCACTCACTAGCAGCTTGCCAACGCCAAAGCGCTGAAACTCTTTCTTGATGGACATGCGCCGCAGCTCGCCTTCTCCACCGCCCTTCTTCTCAAGCGCCACCATACCAACTACCTGAGGCTCTGCGATGTCATTCTCCAAGGTCGCGACCCAGAAGTTGCCTCCTCTGTTCATGTAAGTACCGAAAACGTCTGCGAGATCCGACTCGAGACAGCTCTTGATGTACGCGTCCGCCATCTCCGCTTCCTCGCCAAAATGCACGGGGAAGCCATCGACAAAGATGGCACCGATGGCCTCGCGGTCTTCGACTTGGAACTGGCGGACCACGATCTTGGGTGCGTTCACTGACGAGGCAGCTCCGTTTGGGGATTCTTGAGCTCGCGTTTGAGCCATCGACTCGGTCGAGGCTGGCGTGCTGGCGTGTTGGCGTGGTGTCTACAGGACTGGAAGCAGATTGGAAAGGGAGAAGAGAGAAAGCACGTGAAGGTTTTGAGACGGGAAGACAGGAAGACAGGAAGGAGCGCGCGAAGAGCTCAATTGGGCACTCCAAATCTGAGACCCAGCAATTCGGTTGACAGAATTGGAAAGCCTAAAGCCACATGCATTCTCTCCAATTGATTTCTAATCACGAAAAGCAGTTTTCCACACGTACCTTTTTACCAGTGGAATACCTCTTATCGACGATTAATTTATTTTTCGTATGTAAATTCCGTTCTAAAACATTTTATTTGATCAAAAAGGAATGATACAGGTGGGGGAAGATTCTAACAGAAGACCATCACTCACGAACTGCTCACTCATCAGTCGCCAGTACCCAAACTCGCGAACCCTCACACCGCAATCCAATCTCGTCTCCCCTTCCTTCCTTCATTCGTGCAATTTGTCTGCAGATTGATCGCCACCACACTCGCAATGAGCCCACAGGAGCCTGCTATCGCGCACTCTGCCGCCGCTGCTGACGTCGCTGCACTCCAGCGTCGCCTGCGCATCCGACAGTACGTCGACAATGACCACGCGACTGTCGTGAAGCTCTTCACCGAGGGCATGCGGTCGTACGCGGGCCACCAGGGTGAGGGCAACTTGCGCTACATCCAGTGGTCGCTCGAGACCGATCTCGCCAACATTCAGGGTACATACATCACACCGGGCGGCAACTTTTGGATCGCAACCATTGATAGTGAGACTGCTGATGGCGAGGAAGAGGAGGAAGAGGTCATTGGCATGATCGCGTACCAGCCGAACAAGGACGGACAGGGCGACGGCGAGCTGCGCCGTGTGTCCGTCAAGAGTGCCTACCGCCGCTTCGGCATAGGCAAGATCCTCGTGGCGCACCTGGAGCAGTGGGCGAAAGCCAACGGCTACACGAGCGTGAACCTCAACACCGGCACGGTGATGCACGACGCGTGCCTCTTCTACAAGAAGATCGGCTACACACTCACGAAGACCGAGAACGTGTCAGGCCACTACGAGCTCGCGTACTTTCGAAAGGAGCTCGTGTGAAGAAAGAGAGAGACGGAAAAGAAAAAACAGGCTCTTGAGAGCATAGCCATTCATGCACAAGTGTGTGCGGATGTAATAGAGACTGTAAGCGCGTTGTCAAACATGGATCCAGTCAACCTGTTTGGCAAATCAAGCAGCACCACATGTCTCGATGGGGAGAGAGTGCCGCAGTTTATGGCGATAATAAACAAACTCTTGATATTGTCAGATAGCCTTTGTAAATATGCTAACGGATACGAATATATACATGAAAGCTTCTTGCATTGCCTCTGTATATTTCAAACAGTACTAGTAGTATGCAAGTATCTGTTATTCGAGGCGCACCATCTTTGACCAGCATCTCTTCTTCTTCGATATCAACCAAGCATCCCTCGTTTTTCTTTGCTTCACACAACATCCAGCAAAAACAGACAACAGACAACAATGGGCATGGCTTCCGACAACCAGCAGCAGCAGCAGCAGCGCAATAGCAGCGCCACCGCCAAGAGCCAGACAGCGACAGCGGCGGCTGTGCGCGTCCGCCCGTTCGCATCAGCAGACGCTGCGGCTGTCACTGACCTCTTCACCGAGGGTATGTGCTCCTACGAGGCACACCAGGACGCCTACAACCTCCAGTACATCGCGTCGTGCTTGAACGACGACCTCGCGGACATCCAGGCCGCGTATATCACCACGGGCGGTAACTTCTGGGTCGCGACCATGCCAACGAAGCGCTTGGAGGATGGCGAGTCTGAAGAGATCGTTGTCGGCATGGTCGGACTCGAGCGTCAGTCGCAGAGCGAGGGCGAATTGCGAAGGCTGTCGGTGAAGAGTGCTTGCTTCCGCATGGGCATCGGCCGCCTGCTCGTCGACCACCTGGAGACGTGGGCCAAGACACACAACATCAAGACCGTGACGCTGAGTACGGGCGTCGTGATGCACGACGCGATCAAATTCTACACCAAGTGCGGCTACACATTCGTGAGGGAGGAGCCCGAGGCCGAGGATTACTGGCTCGCTTGTTTTGCCAAGCAACTGTAGCGCTTTGAGGCCCGAGAGCTGTATGATTCCATCGAAGGTGCGCCTGCAATACTTAGCAGGAGGGATATGATAAATGCAAGCGGCGTGTGCGACTGGAAGGCTTCCTCCTGATGCTTTTGTCATACAGTACTGTTGGGCTCTCGACTTACAGTGTTCAAAGAGCTCCATAGGAGCGGCTGGCTCACCCTGACTGGATGGCAACTGTAACCTCTTCGACTGGCGTAAACCGTAGACACAGAAAGGTCCCATCAAATAATTAGTGTACAGCGCAACTGTACCGTCAGTGGAATGGATGGCCCGTGTGCTCGGCGTCACTCCTGAATTCCCCCAGCGCCAAGCAAAGAGACCATCGTCATACAGCAAGGGAGGGATGGCTCCGATTGAGACTGTCACGCCAGCAGCTCAGCAGCACCAGCCTAGCACTACTGCTGCTGCTGATGTGAACGACATCACCACGACACCACAGATCTCCATCCGCGAGTACCAGCCCGAGGACCACACACACGTCGTTACGCTCTTCAAGGACGGCGTGATGTTCTACATCGAGCCCAGCCACGCGCAGCACCAAGTCTGGGGTTGACTACGTCGCGCACTCGCTCCAGCAGGACTTGGCCGACGTTCAGGGCCACTACATGCACGAGGACTCCAACTTCTTCATCGCGACTGCCACTATAGCCGACGGCAATCAAGGCGAAGACCAGTGAGAGGTGGTCGTCGGCACGCTCGGCATTGAGAGGAGTACCACTGAGGGCGTTGCGGAGCTGCGACGCGTGCCCGTCAAGGTCAAGTACCGCCGCTTCGGCATCGGCAAGCTGCTCATGCGCCACGCAACCCAGTGGGCCAAGGACCACAAATACATGAAGCTCATTCTCGCAAACGCCGTGACTCAGTACCTTGCGCACAGGTTCTACGAGTCGCTCGGGTACACGCTCACCAAGACCACGGTCTTCTGCCAAGAACCTTACTTTGAACTCACGCAATTTGAGAAGGAAATTTAAGGCATGTGGCAAGGTCGTATAATAAATAGAACATGCTGTGCCCACATCGATTGCTTTGACTTCAAGCACCTGAGGAAGCAAGGCGCAATGCTAGTACATACGAGCGTGCACGCCCAAGTATGGAAAGCACTGGATCCGATCCAATGCATCGGCTGTGGACGATCTGTCTACCTGTCGTCCACAAGAATCATTGCGTATCCATCTGTGCAGCTTTCGTGATGGATGAGACCAACACTTTCGTTTACCGTAATCAAACCGTCTACGATTAGAGAACTCGTTGCAGCACTGATCTTATGTTCATTCTCCATTCTTCCTTCAAGAGCGCACACCAGTGCCAACCAGAGCATGGCTTTCACTGACAATGCGCCGCCAACTTTGAGTCATCCGCAAGTGCAAGCAGCTCCAAGACCCAAAGTACCACCTGAAGAAACCCCGGAGATCAGTATCCGCCAGTTTGAATCTCAAGACCTCGACGCTGTGCTCACGCTCTTCAAGGACGGCATGATGTTCTACACGGAGCCCAGCCACCCACACTACCAGGTCTGGGTGAACTACGTCGCGAACTCCCTCAAGGCGGATCTCGCCGACATCACAGGCTTCTACCTGCAAGCTGAAGGCTCCAACTTCTTTGTCGCGACCATGAAGGACACTGCAACAGGCGATTCCATCGTCATCGGCACGATCGCGATCGAGAGGAAGACTGCGGAACTCGCTGAGCTACGACGAGTCTCCGTCAAGTCCGAGTGCCGGCGCTTTGGCATCGGGAGATTGCTCATGCACCACGCGACCCAGTGGGCCAAGGGCCAGAGATACAAGAAGCTAACGCTCTCGACAGCGGCGACGCAATACCTCGCGATCCAGTTCTACGAGTTGCTCGGGTATGGATTCACCAGGACGAGCGTGCTCTGTGAGGACCCGTACTTTGAGCTGACGCACTTTGAAAAGGAGATTTAACAAGGAAACAAACATCGAAAGAGTTCGTTCGGTCTGATACTCCGTCAGCGTGCGTTGGTTCGTTTCAAAATTCCTCCCTTCATCCCATCACATGTTGACCATTCAACAGTCGTAATCCTTGTGACACCACCGCCCTCATCCAAACGACACATTCGCTGCTGAACGGCGGCGAATCAGCAGAAAGCCGCATGTACTCATCCATTCGTGAGCAGAAGTGTTCGTTCGGCGTTCTTTAACGATGGCTCCGATCGAAGTCCAACAAGCCTCGTTCTCGACGTTGGGCTCAAACCAAGGCGAGGTGAGTGACAGCCTGCTATCAACAGCACCACCTCCAACGATCGTGATCCGGCAATTCCGTGCGGAAGACCTCACGCAAGTGCTCGAGCTCTTCCAAGACGGCCTCATGCCCTACACGCACGAGGATGACCCGCTCTACCCGGTCTGGGTCAGCTACATCGCCGCGTCGCTAAAGAAAGATATGGCGGCCATCCTCGGCCACTACGTTGGCGGCGCTGGCAACTTTTGGGTCACCACTGCAACGAATTCCCATCTGAGCGATCCTAAGGAACCTAGTGCTACTCATCCAGCCTCTACCATCATTGTTGGCGCGTTCGCGATTCAAAAGCACTCGGACGACGTCGGTAAGCTCCGACGGGTCTCCGTGCGAGCAGACCACCGGCGCTTTGGCATCGGCAAACTGCTCTTCAATCACGCGCAGCAGTGGGCAAAAGAGGAGCAAAAGTTCAAGAAGCTTGAGCTCTCAGCTCGGTCAAGCAGGTGCAGGCGCGCAGGTTCTACGAGGTGCAGAGTTTTCGGTACGCCAGGACGAGCGCCATGTGCCAAGATCCGCTTTTTGGGAACATCCACTACGAGAAGCTGCTCTAGCAATACGTGTAGTGATATCTGTACATGAACTTTGCATAATACACACTGAATACCCACGTCCTTACGTCACCTTACCATGCATTGGAGATCTGATGATAATACGTGAGAAAGTGACGTGATGTCACTTTCGAGCCTCAATAAAGATGAGACTTGAGGACAACGCGAGGAGGAATCCACGGGATTGGATTACGAGGAAGGACTCATCCTAGAGGCACACATCCGCGATGTGGCGTGAACTTTATCCACTATTCATCAATGCCAGATTGCATTCGTTCTTCCGAGCTCAACATTTCGTTCTACAGTCCCAATCTCTAGCTCCTATCGTGTCTCCGAATGCTTTGAGAGGCACCATGAACCATGAAATGCCGCACGCACTTCAACTCCAGAAGGAGCTACTGGAGGCTATGCTCGAAAACGAAGCAGCAGTCTTAGTATTGTAGCACCACCAATTCAAAGAAATGAAGCAGGCAGGGTGGGTGGGTGGGCTGCCGATGAAAGTCCTTCCGCAGCAGCATGAAATGAAAATGAGCAACTTCAGAACTCCAAAGACTGAAGATTTCGCGTCGTTTCGCGTCCCCCATCATCGTGGAACTTCTTGGGAGCCACATGCACTTTCCAGAGAACAACAGGTGATGGACCCTCAGCAAAAAAGCAAGTGGGTCCTCTCTGATTTTCCATTTATTATAATCTGTAAACCTCTTCAATAATATGAACTGCAATGATAATCGAAATTATCTTTCTTAAAATAAATATATTGATTTTTTCATTTAGTACCTGTTACGGAAGTCCAATTGTCACATAAAAGAGCCAACCGATTACGAAGCAGTGTACACACACATCCACATCGACGACACTTGATGGAAGGACAGAAATCCATCGCGCTCCTTTTCCATTCACGTATTTTGCCATTGCTCCATTTACCAGAAAGAAGCTCCACGCGCGACGCCCCAAGCCTTCATATCAACCGCCAGGTTCCATTCCGGACACAGGCAGTTTAAGGAGCGATGGTACCGATCCAGGACGCGTCCTCTACACCAGCCTCAGCCTCATCCTCAACCTATGCGTCCCGTGCATCTCCCAGTACCACCTCCGTCACCACCACCAGCGACAAGCCGGAGATCCTGATCCGCGAGTTCCGCGACGAAGACCTGGCCGACGTCGTCAAGCTCTTCGGCGACGGCATGATGTACTACGCGGTGGAGGGCCGCCCGCAGTACTGCGTCTGGGTGGACTACATCCGGGACGTGCTCAAGGCCGACCTCGCGGACGTGAGAGCCCACTACATGGCACGCGGTGGCAACTTCTGGGTCGCGACGACCGCAGACGAGGCAACGGGGAAGCTCGTGACGGTCGGCATCCTGGGGATCTACAAGAAGCCCAACGGCGTGGGCGAGTTGCGGCGCATGTCTGTCAAGCTCGAGTACCGCCGGTTCGGCGTCGGCGTACTGTTGATCAACCACATGGAGCAGTGGGCCAAGGCGAACGGCTTCACGACGCTCATTCTCTCGAACGGCAACATGATGACCGGCGTGCACAAGTTCTACTACCGGCTCGGCTACAAATACACATTCACGAGCGTGCTCTGCCCCGACCCGCTCTACGAAGTCTTCAATTTTGAGAAACACATTTGAGCTTTGGAGACTTCTGTAATAGCTCAGCCAATGAAGACGATGAAGGATTAACGACCTAGAAAGCACTTACACGCTTGAAAAGCAATTGAATGTACCATTATGATCGAACGCTCCTGCTTCTCTGGCTTGCGATGGATTACAAACAGTAGATGATCTTGGGGTACACACGACCGGCAAACCGATTCCAGGCACTCGATGGACGGCCAACTGAGATCCTTGGCTTACTTGTGCTGGATAATTTCTGAAGTTTGAAGCCATGCGATTCAGCCACACGCCTTGGGGTTGAATTTGCCAGTGCCAGTGTCGCTGTGAGGGTGAGGGTGAGGGCTGCAGCAATAATCGTATTGATGCGTGGCCTCTCAGGCTCGGAGAGCTCTTGTGCCGGTGGTAGGATGATGCGAGAGGTAGAAGCCTAGCGAATATGAGAAAAAAAGATCAAATCCAAAGGACCAAATTCAACCAACAGCACGCACTCGCTCTCCTAGCGATTGCGTCATCCGTTGGGATCCATCAGACATCAGGTCAGGCTCTCCTCACATCCTCTCTCCATCACCGGACCAACTTGCTCCGTTATGCCTCCAGTGCCGTCACTATCGAATTGGCTCTCTCTAGAGCACACGACTCCAGCTCCAGCTCCAACACACTCCAAGCTCCACAATGGCGCCGATTGAGAAAGCGATTGCACCGGAGCTCGCTTCTCCGTCGTCGAAGGCCGCAGTGCAGATCCACCAGTACTGCCCCGAGGACCACTCGGACGTCCTGGAGCTCTTCGTCGCGGGCATGAACTACTACGTGGCCTTCCACCCGGAGTTCCGCGACTTCTGGGCCGACTACGTGCGCGAGAGCTGCGAGGACGATCTCGCCAACATCGAGGGCGTGTACTTCCAGCCAGGCGGGAACTTCTGGGTCGCCACGGTTGACGGGCGCGTCGTCGGCATCGTCGGCCTCGAGAAGAAGCCTGACGGGGAGGGCGAGCTGCGCCGCATGTCCGTGAGAGCCGAGGCGCGACGCTACGGCGTCGGCAAGCTGCTCGTTGCGCATCTGGAGAACTGGGCAAAGGAGCAGGGCTACAATAGCGTCTGGCTCGGCACGGGCGCCGTCATGACCCAGGCGCGGAAGTTCTATGCTTCCATCGGCTACGAGCAGACCAAGATCGAGGTCGTGAGTCGCGAGCCGTACTTTGAAGCCGTGCTCTTCGCCAAGATCCTCTGAGGGTTCTGTACGCACCAGCGAATATGCTGCTGCTGGTAATGTAGAAGACTGAGGCGCCTTGTAATATAAAATTTATTTGGTGGATGAACATTGAGCTCCTGCCATCAACTACTGCCCTCCGCTCTGGCCGAACCTTCATTGATTGCACCGTGCGTGCTCCATGTAGCACCACTGGTGTCAATTGTACAGCGGCATCGGCGGAATGCCAAGGACCAGTGAAAAATTCTTATACGTTGGATCTGTCGCAAAGAGAGAGTGAAGCGCAATGACGGACATGTACTAATCGACCCTCCTGACTGGGACATAATCGCTGTCTAATGAAACCGCAGCAAAAAGCAGATGCTTGGGGTGATTACGGCATCCCATTCCAGCGTTGCGGAACTCGAGTTCTCCCTGCCTCCCTCTTCCGTCTTCGCCTGGAATCTGCTTTTCATTCGCGAATCCGAGAGCTCCAGCACAAGCCACACACACATACACACACACACACACACAAGTACGATGGCTCCAATCGTGACGCTCACAGCCCCACCGCCAGCAGCAGCAGCAGCATTCTCGCAGTCCCCAACAGCAGCAACCCCTGAGGTGCAGATCCGGCAGTTCCAGGCGAAGGACCTCAAGCAGGTCGAGGAGCTCTTCGCGGCCGGCATGCTGTCGTACGCGGCCAACTTCCCCGACCTGCGTCCGCTCTGGGAGGGCTACGTGAACGAGAGCATCAGCGACGACATCGCCAAGATCGAGGACGTGTACATGCGTCCGGGCGGGAACTTCTGGGTCGCGACTGTGCAGCAAGCGGATGGCGGAGAAGAAGCGGGTGAGAAGGTGATCGGGATGGTGGCGCTCGAGGCGAAGCAGGAAGGTGAGGGCGAGCTGCGGCGCATGTCCGTGAATGCCGAGTACCGTCGGTACGGACTCGGCCGGAAGCTCGTGACCCACCTGGAGAACTGGGCGAGAGAGCACGGATTCAAGAAAGTGTGGCTCTCCACGGGCTCCGTCATGACGCAGGCGTGCAAGTTCTACCCGTCGATCGGCTACGAGCACACCAAGACCGAGGTGTTCAGCGAAGATCCGCACTTTGAAGTGTTCTACTTCGCCAAGAACCTCTGAGACCTCTAAGACCGAGGACCTAGGACGAAGCTCATGTACACAGTAGATCAGATCGCACGCTTCGAATATGAGCGACCACACAAACCAAAGCAACATCAGAAAAGCCAAAATGAATTAATGTGAATCCTACTGCATGTTCGCGAGCACCAATATCAATTGACAGGCATCACTCAGTTAATCTGATGCGGACATGGCGGCGTACCTACAGAAGAAAAATCACACCAGAGATTGGCTTTCCCAAGATACTGTAGGTGCTATATAGTGCAGGGCATGGACACGCACCACTCCCAACAAGTCAAGGTCCCTTCAGCAAGGCCACTCATCGAACAAGTTGCACAACATCTGCGCTCGGACGTCGAGCACTGGGTCACACAAACCCAAGATCAATTCGAGCAACGCAACCCCACCACCCGGCGACCAAGGTCGTCACCAAAGGAACAAGCGATCGCGATTCGCGGGTTCCGACGCCGACTTGGGATTATGACGCCTCCGGCGCCATAATACCTCGTCAGCGCTTCCAGTTTAGCCATGTAGCAGGAAACTAGAATTACGGATACTGTAGGTCGCAAGCGCACCTAAATATACCTCACTGAATCATCATCATCAT
>JAASFU010000574.1:0-19782 GCA_023333955.1 Globisporangium paroecandrum | reverse complement strand
CTTCTCTTTTTACCATCAATAACAACAACCGCCTTCCACTCCAGCTCCTCGCTTCGCCTCTTCGCCGCTCTTCACACACGAACTTGGTCCTCGCCATCCAACGCTTCCTCGTTCTACGCCAGACCAGCGCTCATCTCGTTCGGTCCTTCGGCTGCATCAAGTGCCAGGTCGTTACAATGGCTCTCAGCGCAATCCAATTCCATGCAGTGGGTTGTGTGTTCTTGGTGGTTTGTTGTGGTGCTCGTGATGCAGTGAATTGTGATTCTAATCTGCTGGGAGTGCTGATTCCGCTGCACCAGCGCGCCTACAGTCACTCACGGCTTCAAAAGTTGCAACGTTGAAGATTGGCAACAGATGATGGTCACTATAGCACCCACTTAACCACTCGACACCGAGTAGTTTTATTATGTCAGTTGTGGTTTGTGTTTTTATATGTTTCGTAAGTAAGAGATTGGCACAGAGATTGTCGATTTACCGACAACCATGGCTTTCGGCCAGCGCCCCGACTTTGAAACTGGAAATTGTGCAATTCCCATACAAAGACCAAGTATAAGTACCAAAGAATGGACAATTGAAATATGTTCTTTGTATGGTCGGGTGTGACAAAATAAACTGACAACAAGTTTATTTGATGCAAAGCGACGACAGCAATGCGCACGATGCAGTCACAGAGACGATCTCCACGCAACAAACACCAGTTTTCCAGAACAGGTTGGAGTGGGGGTAGTAAAACAGAACTCCGACCATGATAATCGCAATGTAAATGTGTGTGGACATTCGTAGCATTTCTTCAACGCGTTGCTCACTGGATCTGTTGTCTGAACGGTGGACGCCGTTGTTCTCTGTGTATCTCAGTGTAAACAATAGCCGCTGCGTTGTTGCCGAGTGATCCAACGAAGATCGCCCTCATCGCACTAACCATGTTGCGCATGGTTGTATGAACTATGCTGCACAGATACAATATCGTAGTAGATTGGCATCGGCTAAACTTACGTGATCTACGTTGGCAATCTACGAGGGAAGGGGGGGATGCTGCCCGTCGATTTCGATCTCCTGACGCGCACTCCGCATCAGAATCACATAAACAACGACTTGAGTCGGCAAGAGCGTCCTCGCCCTCACCGCAACAACTACACTACTATCGGCTGCTTTCACGTCGCCGCAGCTGGCGGGCGCACACAATGCTACCGATAACAGGTCGACCTGCTCACAAGTCCTGCCCATGACACTGGTCGGACCTTCAACTGGAATCGCTTGATCGCTAAGAGCGCCGCTCTTGATGGCTTGAGGCAGAGCGTCACTCGCGCTCTGCGGAGACACCACCGCGCTCCCGGCGCCACAGGCTCCCAGGCCAACGTGCGCGCCGGTCGCCTAAAAGGAGTATGAGCAGCAGGAGGGTGAAGGCGCAACCACAGAGCTCGCACAGTTGAGCTTTTCGTTCGCCAGTTGATAGTTGATAAGCATTCAGGTGCATTTCTGAGGAAAAATGACATGCAAGAGTGATGGTCGTTGAAGTGACTCGGTTGCCAGCTGACAACCAACGCCAGTTAATTAATAGAAGATAATACACACTATTAAGCTGAGCGCTGTTGGTGTTGTTGCCTCTATATTGTACGCTACTACGGAGCGCATGTTGACTATCAGGAGTGAGCCTGTACTAGACCAACCTCTGTGACTTTCATTTGTGCGTCTGGAACCACAGCTGCTCAGTCCCGCGGCACTCTCGGACCAACAAGCAGAGTGGTTCTTGCGGCGCTCGTCGGAGTCCAAGCTCCACTTGAATGCGACGTCGTCTACGTACGGCGTCCCGAGTGGGTCTTGAGTTGGCATTGGTTGAGGGCAGTAGAATAGAGTGCGTGGCGTCAGAACAAGCTGAGCCTTCCGGGGCGGTTGTCATTTTTCGATCGTCGAGCAATGTTCCATCACGATGGGTAAGTGCACGCGGGTTTACTTTCTTGTTTACTGCCATTTGATGTTGTGTGTCTTGATTTTACCTCTTTACAGGCAGGACGACAGATCGGGCGTCATTGGATGACGACGCCGCACTACGGTGCCTCGTTGTTTGTGGTGAAAGCGTTCTACAGCGCATTGAAAAGGATGAAGTAGCAGCATTGGGATCGAGGCTCTCTCGTTCTGCCTCTTGATTCCTTGCGCGAGGCCGCGATCGCTCCCACTCCGACTCTCGGGTCAAGCGATGCAAGCAACGCACCATCCAGCAACTCTCTCTCTCTCTCTCTCTCTCTTCCAAGTCGCAGCCAGCCAACCACGTCCAAGTCATAGAAGCCCACCAGGCAAACAACCTGGGGCTTTTGGAGCAGGGGGTAGCGATGTCGGCCGGTAGCTCACGTTGAAGCGCAAATGCTGCCACTCGCGCCATTGATTCGACCCTCTCATCTCCAAGATTGAGTACAAGCTGAAAGCTTCAGGAACCAAAGGTTCACCCCATCTCACCATTTGGGTCAAGTGGCTTCAGCCGTTTAACCCAAATACCCGAGCGATTTGTACGTGTTTGGCTCAGATTCTTGACCCAAATGTCCGGCTGACCAAGTCTCGCGAAATGCATAACTGCATAAAACGCGTTTATAAAACACTGTCCAATCATCGGCAAGATTAGCTCTGACGTGTCAATCTTTTAGCAACCTAAATTTGTTTATAAACTGGGTGATTTCTTGTCCATCCTATAAATGCGCGATCTATATCAGAAAACTAGATCCAGCCAATTATATCGTTCCTAGTGTTCCTATAAACCTCGATTCGAATCATCGAATGAATTAAGATTCGGCTCCATATTTTACTTGTAAATGGTATATATCACAACTTGTCGTTATTTACAGGAAAACGTAACCACCTTTTTACTTCAAATTGAATTATAAATACGTGTTGACAGCAGAAGAATTTTTTTGACTTTGTTGATGAATGCAAATGTAAAAGACAGAATATCTTATAAGCGAATACCACAGTACGCCCATTCGGAATCAAGTGGTCCCACATGCGAGCGTCATTTCCAGACCTCATGCGAGACCACCGCACTCGAAGCCACGTCACTTCACTGCGCAACCACAGGAACAGCCAATAGCACTACCACCAGCGGCATGCTCTCTATCCTGCGCGACGTCAGCGCCTCGCTCGCCCACGCGGGCGTGTCCACGAACGCGCAGGTCGCTCTGTCGCTGGGGCTGTTGCTGCTTCTCGGCTCGCTGCGGTCCTCTCTCCAGTCCACCACTGGCTCCAGCACACCACACAGCCGCAAACTGGCGCTGACCCCAGCGTCCACGCTGCCTATCTTGGGCAATACGGTGGACCTCGTGAAGAACGGCCTACGCTTCCACGACTGGATCACGGAGCAGTGCGCGGCCGCGCAGGGCCGTCCATGGATCATGAAGGCGCTCGGAAGACCGGATGTGATCGTCGTGAGCACCTCGGAGGCGTACGAGGATGTGACGAAGACCCAGTTCGAGAATTTCATCAAGGGTGACTACGTGCGCGACGTGCTCAAGGACGTCTTCGGTGTCGGCATCTTCACGCTCGACGGCGCGGAGTGGGCGCACTCGCGAAGACTCTCGAGCCAGTTGTTCTCCATGCGCCAACTGCGCGACTCGATGACCAAATCGATCGAGAAGCACGCGCAGTCGCTCTGCAGCGTGTTTGAGGATGCGAGTGCGGCTGATACTGTAGCGTCTAACAAGACGCTGGACCTGTGCAAAGTGCTGACGCAGTTCACGACCGAGGCGTTCTGCGAGATCGCGTTCGGCATCGAGATGGACTACCTCACGTCGGACAAGGAGCACCCGCTCCAAGTCGCGCTCGACGGCGCGACCCGGGCCATCACCTTCCGGCTGTTTGCCCCCACGTGGCTTTGGAAGCTCATGCGCAAGCTCGGCATTGGACTCGAGGGTCAGCTGAAGCAACACGTGAAGGCGCTCGACGTGATCGTGCTCGACCTCATCGCACAGTCGATCGAGCACCACGCAAAGCACGACAACGAAGGAGAGAACGCCAACCCAAAGTCCGACCTGGTTTCGTTGTTCCTGAGCCAGGCCGCGCCAAAGAAAGACAAGGACGCAGCTGCTCTGGCCGCTGATGGTGGTGGTGGCGGCAAAGAACTAGACCAGCCTGATGAGAATGTCACGCCCGAGTCGCTCAAGTACATGGCCATGCAGTTCCTGCTCGCTGGACGGGAGACCACGGCGCAGACGCTCAGTTGGTTCTTCCTGCTGCTGAGCCAGCACCCCGAGGTGGAGACCAAGATCCGCAACGAGCTCAAACAGAACTCGCTCACAGCTTCGTCAGATCCTGATGACTATGGATCCGTGTCAACTGCGCAGCGGCTCGTGTACCTCGAAGCTGCGTTGAAAGAGACCGTGCGGCTCTACCCATCGGCACCCATCACTGCGCGCGATGCCGACAAGGACACCACTTTGTCCGACGGCACGTTCATCCCCGCGGGCACTCGTGTGGGGCTCCCGGCCTACGCGATGGCGAGATTACCCAGCGTCTGGGGCGAGGACGCTGCGGAGTTCAAACCCGAGCGCTGGATCAACCAGGATACGGGGAAACTAGTGCACGTGTCGTCGTTCAAATTCGTGCCGTTCCTCGCCGGCCCGCGCTCGTGCATCGGCGTGAACCTCGCGATGCTCGAGATGAAGATCGTACTCGCGCGCATCCTCAGCCGCTTCCACGTGGGCGTGCTGCCCAATCAGAGCGTCTCATATGACATGTCCATCACGCTCCCGATGAACGCGCCGCTGTTGGTGCGCGTCCGAAAAGCCTGATACAAGCAAGACACAAGTGTTTGTGTGACTGACTCTCTTCCACCTCGTTCGAGTTCCGCTGTCAATGTTAAAAATGAAATGAAACTCCTTGAATTTGAAGCCAACCAATCCCACGTTTGGAGTCACTTGTTCAAGTCGCTGGTACCAAGGTTGATCAAACGAGAATGGAGCCAAAGTCCGGCAAGCTGCACAAGGTGTGTGTGGGCAGATTCTGTCTATCGTGAATTGGGGGTTGGTGCTTTATCGAATGGGATGACTAAATACTGACTGATTGGTTGATTGATGCGGATGCCTTGTTCTTGCTCTGCGCCAGCTGGGCTACAGCCTCTTTGGGCCGAAATGGATCGAGAAGTGGGTGCACCTGGACGGAAAGGTGCTCAAGTACTTCCCCATGGCGACCGAGCAGCCGGTGTTCTCGCTCTCGAGCTCCCGCCAGAGCTCCGCGATCGCGCTCGCAGACTACGAGTTCGCGCTCGGAGACGACGTGAGTGTCCGTCCAATTGAGTCTATTTTGTGGAGTTAAAGCCTAACGAATTGAGGGCTCGTTGTTACTTTATGCTTGATAGAAAAAACTGAATCGCAAGTTCACGTTCCAGTTTGTGGCCAAGGAAAAGGTACCTTGGTGCTGGATCGCGTGTCTGATATCGTCATGCTTCTATGCTCATAAGTCCAGGCTCGCACTAACATCGTGATGGACGACTACCTCATGGTTGCGTATCTATTGCGATCCGAAGTCTCTCAAGCCGATTGTCTTTGCGTGTTCGTCGGAGCGGGAGCTCGAAGAGTGGAGATCGACGTTCCAGGTAGGTGTCAGCACTTCAGTATCACCTGCTCCAGCTTCGTAGTTGACGAGTGTGAGCTATATCCAACGTCTGCGTGTGTTCACTGCTGGGATCGTTTGTAGATCCGAGTGCAGGTGCCAAAACCACGACTGGACGTGTCTCCAGCGTAAGATGAGCCAGCGTAATTGCTTCTTTGCGTCTTCGAAAAAGCAGTCAAGAGTGCTTACCTGTGTGTTGTTGTTTTTTCAGAATTGCGGAGAAGCTGAGGCGCGCAGAAGAGGCATTCGCTATGGTAGAGTTTGATCGCATACTGCTCCGAGTACTTTAAGGCTGTGCCAAACAATCGATTGAACTAAGCGTTTCCTATTTGATGTTCTCGACTGCCCAGCTCGATCCGAAACGCAGCGACAGAGCGGACGCAGCGAAGCTGCGAGTGCTCTTGCAAACCATATCCTTTCATTCCCCCGCTTTGTATTCCATGTGTGCTTGAAGCGGTATGTGTCCCATGGTTGGGGTTGCCTTACATCAGAATTTGATTTTTCGATTTGTGTGGGAGTACGTTGGATGGCAGGAGAGTAACGCGAGCGAGCTCCTGTTGGTCCAGCAGCAAGTGGACCCGAGCCACAACGGCAGAATCACGCGCGACCGGTTCCTCGCGTGGCTCACGAACTACTACAACGCTCAAGAAGCACTGGCGCTCAAGGTCCAGAACGAGCACCAAAATCAGCAGCAGCAACAGAGCAATCAGCGTCCACTTGAAGACGACGCAGAGGTGAGTCATCGCGGTGCAGACACCTCTAGATCCACAACTTCTCAGGGTCAGTCCGTCACGAAGAACAAACAGAGTGGAGCGAGTACCAAAGCCCATGCTCAGAACCCTGAAGTCGAGTGCGCCGAACCTAGCGAAGCGCAAGTTCAAAGCAGGGAAAACTCGGCTGTCGATTGGAATGCAGAGTACGAAGTGGTACTCAGCAACACCACAAGTTGCGGTAGGAGCGAGGGACACGAGTCAGAGCCAGCAATCCGGATCGCTCGCGGTATCGCTGTTGCGGCGTTTCTCCATCGCTTCCTCGAAGCAGCGGAGTTGACAGTCCAGACCGTCATTGACGAGCTGGCGCTAGGCAACGAGCAGGAACGCAGCACACGAGAGCTGCCCTATGAAGAGCGCGAGGACGAGCTTTTCGGCAGCTCAGTTGGCGGAGGCAATGGGTTGGGTTTTCAGAGCTTGCTGGCATCCGGGATGAAGAAATTCTGGGCCAATGGGCTCGTGGTGTACGTGGCTCGCTTCGAGTCCACCGCTCAGTCAACAGCAAGGAAGACCCTCAGCTCTGCAATAACCTCTAGCACCAGCGTCTCTCTGCATTCGGTTATCGCGCACAAGCTTCTCGGTCACCAAGTGCGAGCAGCGAGAGCGATGCACGACGCCATTCACCGAAATGGCTCGGACTGTAGCTCGTTGCGCGCGCCGCTTCAGTGTACGGTCGACTACCTCGGGTTCCGGAGCATCGCCTTTACTTCGACAAGCGAATCGCTGGTGATGAAGACTGTTAAGGCTCAACATGGCCAACATTACGGTGAGGATGCGAGCCTTCAGAGTCAGCTGACGAATGCGTTCAACGCACTGGGGCTGATGACTGACAGCCTCGAGGCTTCGAGCAGCACCCAAGAGGAAAATGGCGCTCTCATCCCAACATTCACTCCACAAAGCGCTCACTTTGAAACCAAAATCTGTGAAGGCAACCAGGCTCAACACGTTATTCACGACACCTACGACGTCTTCCCAGCTGACGTGCCAGTCTCAGCCTCTACCGCCAGCGATGCGAAAGCCCTAGTGATCGAGTGCGCGCTGTTCAAGTTCCGCCCGGAATTCGTGAAAATGTATGGTGACGTGCTTCCCCTGCACGCGAATGCGCACCTAGGGCTATTGCCACAGACCAGCGATGAAGATGACATTGCCGATAGTAATCGAGAGGAACCAGGAACTCGGCACAGACACAGACACAAACACCTCGAGATGGAGCTTTTGCAGCAAGCCGCGTGTAGCGACAGCGAGTACCTCCAGTGCGAGGTCATCCCTTCGTTCGTGCGTAAATTGGAAGAAGGCTCGTCCTTTGCCCATGTGATCGACAGCCGCTCACTCACGTCCGCAATGCATCGCGAGGGCGTCAACATGCGGTATCTGGGACTCTGCTACTCGCTCGCAACCAGCAAGCACGTGCGAAGGCTGCTGCTCTCGGAGATGGTTGCTCGGGTCTGCAAAATTGAGCTCCGTACGGCATTGCAAGCCATTGTACATGAGTCCACAGCCGCGGCCATGAAGCAGGCGATGGCGTCAGCACAATCGAATCTCGATACCGAGCAGCAGGATGATGCCGTCATTACTGATGAAGGCTTGACGACTGTCGATGACAGTACAGAAGCCCTGATTGGCGGCTCGATGGGCCCCGAGATGACCCGAACTTGGTCCAGAGTCATTGCTCACACTGAAGCCCGGCAAGTGGTGCTCGAGTTCTTCAACCTCGTGTTTGGGACTTCGAGCGCCGAGTCGAAACTGTTATGGAAAGAACGCATTTTGCCGCACGTGCGGCTCAAGTTTGGTCTCGACAATGGCAACAACAGCAGCAACATCAGCAGCAGCTCGCTCCCAATTCTGTCACTGGAAGCGCTTCTGAACGACGAACTGCTGCACTTACCGCAGCTTTTTCTGGCACTCCAGACACATTCACATTTTTCATTTGAGAACCACATGAGTTTCAACTTCAAAGCAGCCGAGCCGTTCAAAGTGGAGGACCTCCAGCCGCAGTGCTTGGCTCCGCTCACAAATCTACTGGCGCGCACGATTGTCCAGTACGAAGACGCACTCGAGAATGTCGATGAACTGCTGGAGAACGGCCACCTGGGAGAAGCGCTGATGCAGATCAAGTTCCACGTTACAATCCTCAATACTGCCCCAGACGACGAGCGAGCGCTGCCGCTGGTTCATTTGCTGACTTGCGCCGCTGAGCTGAGCTATCAACTGGATCTTCTGGGCGACGCTCAGAGATTCGCAGCACTTGCTGTTGAAAATGGTCCAGAGAACCACGCTTTAGTTGCAAAGGCGCACATGATCAGCGCGAAGATCAAGCACCTAGCGGGGGATATTGAAGGCGTGCGAATGCACTACGCTCAGGCACTTGACGCTGCGCAGTGGCACCTCGGCACGTCGCATCCGTTCCTGTTTGACACCTACATGTCGATGGCAGAGATCATGAGCGGCGTTGGGGACTACAATGAAGCGCTGCGAGTGATCGGCAGCTGTGTGGAGATGGTGCGCGAGTGTTTCGGGAGAACCAGTCTGGTATTTGCCGATCTTCGTCGCAAACAGGGCACACTCCTGTACGCGTCCAAATTGCACCTTGAGGAAGCTGTCGGGGTCTTGGAAGACGCGATCAGTGTGTACGAGAAGCACATCCACGACAGTGACTCACTGACTGAAGATGAGAGCGTCGCGTCTGTGGTGTTGTCGTGTAAAGCGTTTGCTGCGTCGTGCTGTTATCTCATCGCTGCGATTCACAGCGAGCTGAGCGACGCGCGAAGCGACATCGAGAAGGCGTATGCGATGGTGCGAAAGGCGCTCACGCTCCGCAGAGAGATTATGTCTGCTGATCGTGCGGATATCCTGGCGTCGTATCTGCAACTGGGCGGGCTGGCGGACGAATTGGGCGACGGTTTCCGAGCGCTGGAGTACTTGAAGCCAGCATTAGCGATGCTCAAGCAGTTGAAGAATGAAGAGAGTATTGAGCAGATTCGGGTGGTGACACAGACGATGCTACAGCTCCAGCTCAGCTCTCTCGCTGAGGAGAAAGCGAGCGTAGTCGAGCGAACCAAGAAGCGATTTGCAACTCTGTTGACAGGGTTTGCAAATCCATACAGTAACCAGCCTTCAGATTCAGTTGAGGCCAACGAAGGAGGAGGACAAGGAAGTCCTAACATTGAAAGCGATCCTGAAGGCGCCACGAAGAGGCTTGAAGCGGAGCTGCTCACCTATGTGATAAAGCGACTGTTCACAGATGACCCGGTCGAGTACCTCAACTGGCTTATCGAGCGCACTCACCACGAACTGCAAGGGTATCGTAAGCAGTACACCATGGACCTGATCTCTGACACTCTGCGCCGAGAGAGCGCAGAGGCCCTGTCACCGCATTTCAAACGTCTGCAGTCACCAACGACGATGGCGACGGGCTTCGGCTCGCGCTTCGCTTCATTCGGGTCCTGCTTGTCGCCACTTGGGTCACCATCACTAGCGTCACCGCTACGACCGGCTCTGCCAGTGTCTCCACTCTCACCCTCTCGCTCGCCGTTTGCCACAAACTCTTGGATGCCCCCTGGGTCCCCGGCTCCCTCGAGCGATGACCGCCGCTCGCCTAGCCAACTGGAGCGCAGTTCCCTTTCGACGGCCGCGGGCGAGTTCGCGTTCGGCGAGCAGCTCGCAGCGCTGCTCTTCCTCGCGGAGCGTTGAGCTATGCGAACAGCAAAGGTGGCTACACATTTACCCTACTAAAACTCCTAAGCCATTTGTATACCCTTTTAAGCTAGTAGTTTACTTTTAAATTTAGACTACCAATTTTGGTAGGGTTCGGGTTCACACCTTTTTTGGCTCTTTCAAACAGCAAATGGCTTGGAAAAGGCCCGAAAAGGTGTGAATATGCGCGCTTAAGTCCGAAAAAGCGTTCACACCCTTCCCGAGCCAAAAGGGCCCTTTTGCTATTTGAAAAGTGTGAGCCCGAGCCCTAAAGGGCTAGGGGTGCGAATGAACCCAGATACCCTATCGGCTGGCGCTTTTTGAAAGAGGGCAAATTTGAATCGAAGGGATAAATGTTGCCTTTTTGATCAAGGTTGCCAAAGATGGTGGCAATGCGGAAAGGTGGTGGTGGCGCAGGTTGCGCGTCGTTGCAGGACGCCCCAGAGGACAGCAGCTCGCAGCAGCAGACTCAGCCCAGCGACGCCGCCGCCAGCACCGCCGAGAGTAGCGCTCGTCGCACGCGCCGCGACGCGGTGTTCATGTACTCGAAGCCGTACTTTGACGCGCTGCAGCTGCTGCCTGTGCACAGCTCGCGTGAGCTCATGACGCTCGCACTAGCACGCGCGCTCGGCTTTTTCCAGCAAGGGCGTCTGCAGTGCGTTGCGCCAGCAAAGGCGACGCGCGCAGACCTGGAGCTGTTCCATAGCAAAGAGTACATTGATGCACTGGTGAAGCATGGCGCTGCCGCTTCAACCTCACCATTAACAGCAAGAGCAACAACCGCAGACCAAGACGAGCTAGAGCGCTTTGGGCTCGTCGACGACGCGTACGCATTCCCAGACATGCTACAGTACTGTCGCTGGGTCGCTGGCGCGAGTATCACGGCTGCCGACGCGCTGCTGCATCTCATGCGTAGAAGAATGAGCAGTACGACTCCAATAGACACCAGTGATGCATCGCCACCGCTGGCGAGTGTAGCAGCGCCTGTGGTGATCAATCTGGGCGGTGGTCGCCACCACGCGATGCGCGGCAAGGCGAGCGGCTTCTGCTACGTGAACGACGTCGTATTGGGCATACAGCGGCTGCTGGTAAAAGGTGGGAACGCGGTCAGCAATAGTGTCCTGTGTGTGGACATTGACGTACACCACGGCAACGGCGTCCAGGAAGCCTTCTACTTTAGCGAGAGCACCACGACAGTGTCCTTCCATCTGTACGAGCGCGGCTTCTTCCCAGGCGCGACTGGTTCAGCAGGGAGTGTGGAGCACGGCATCGGCCGAGGCAAGTTCAGAAACATCAACGTCCCACTCAAGCGCGGGATTTCGGACGCCGCGTACACTACGCTGTTCAATCGCGTTGTGAGTCACGCGGCCAAGCAGCTCAAGCCACAGGTGCTCGTGCTAGTGTGCGGCGTCGATACTCTCTCTAGGTGCGAGTACCAATGCTATTATGGTTGAGACTGAGACTGAGGCTTTGAATAACCTTGTTTCTCATGTGTGCTCCTATAGAGACTCGCTGGGCGGCTTCAACCTCACTAGCGCTGGCATCTGCACGTGTGTCGAGACGCTCTTGGGCTTTGACCTGCCGCTGCTGCTACTAGGCGGAGGGGGATACAGCGGCGCGGATGCGAGCAAGTGCTTCGCTGAGGTCGTCGCGACCACTTTGGGAGTTCGCGAGTCGCTTCCGGAACGCATTCCAGATCACGAGTTCTACCTCAAGTACGTACTTGCTCTGTGACCTGGGACACTTGTCAACTCTCGTGGCCGGCGCTGACGATGGGTAATGTGGTTGACTGTGCAAGGTACGGTCCTGATTTTAAAATGAGCACGAGCGCTGTCCTTCATCGCCCAGATCAAAACACGGCGGAGTCGCTGGAAGCAGTCGGAGATCAGGCGTGTGAGACGATCGACAGAGCTGTCCAAGCACAGGAAGATCGGGAGGCGAATCGGCTGGTTTCAACCACCAAGCGAAAGCGGAGTAATTCCTCAATTTCGCGCTGACACTCGGATCTATTTCATCTCAACTCACTAACTTTATATCCGACGATTTGACGAGACGAAGCTGTGTTGTTGCTGCTGCTCTTGCTGGTGGTAAAAGTAGTTGAAGTTGAGTTGCGTGAGGATCTCCGCGACGTGCGGCGACGCGCCGTGCTTGTGCATCGCAGTGAGCATCACGACAAGGAAGTGCGACTGCCGCTTGAACTCGCTTGCGGATCTCGTGATCTCGTCGTTGATGAGCTTGTGCTCTTTGCGCAGCAGGATGTTCTGGTTTGGAGTGTCATTTCCTGAATGGGAAAGGGCGCTTTCATCTGCAGTATTTCCCTCACCGCCATCACGGACCTCCTCGTCCTTGAATTTGTAGTTGAATTCGTCCAGATCTACTATCTTTTTCTTCTCGGGGCTACCTGGAAAATACCGCGGGATGTTGCGCTCAACTGTGTTCACGAGCTCGTCTACTTGGCTCACGAAGCGCATGACGTGGTTGAACGTCGTGAGAATGTACTGGATGACCGTCGTGTGCTGCACGACAAGCGCATTCACACACATAAACAAATGTGAGTATGAGCCCCACGACATCACGAAAGCGATGCCTCGGTACCTTTTCAAGGAGGAAAAATTTGTTGAGCAGCTGATCGAGGTACTGCTCATGCGCTTCGTCCATCTACACATCATCACTAACCGCATTAGTTCATTGGTCATTCGACAGCTTAAACTGTGCCACAGACATCCGCTTGACATACCATTGAGATGCTCTCCGAGGTTTCCAACACTGTTCTCACGTCGCCCCAGCTGGTATTCGAGATCTAAGAGCAAGAGAAACATAGTCCACGGGAAGCCCCAAGTTACATCGTTATAGCAAGCGCGAGAATGTGATGACGAGGACGTTGTGGTTGTGGATCTCACCTGGCTGGAGAGGTAGTTCATAAGGCTCTTTGTGTAGTGGAGCATGTCGTTCACCTGCACCAGTACGCCTCGGATGTCGCTCTCAATACTGACCAATCAACGATTCCAAAACCTCACAACGTCAGTAGAGATCAAACGATGACAGAGAACAAGAGGGGGCACTCAACGTACAGGTGGAAGCAGCGCTTTTGCCGCAGGTTTCGCTTGAACTGTTCGTCGTAGGTACACGACCGTCACGCACAATTTGTAAGAACATGATTACGATAAATGAATGAGGCTCTGTCAATGCATTTACTCCGCGTACCTTGATGATCGCCGACCCGACCGCCTTGACCTGTAGCAGGAACGTCGCGAGGCGCGAGTATTTCCGCATGATCGACGAGCTGAAGAGCACGCGGAGCGGCTGCGGGGTTGAGAACGTAAAGTAGAGACACTTGAGCGCCGAGATGTCGATCTTCCGAACCACGCCGAGCGACTTGAGCAGCGTCGCATTGATTCGAACGCAGAGGCGGCTGCCCACTTGGCGCTCGGTCAGTGAGATCGCGCGTTCTTCCTCCAGTATCTGGATCGAAGTCTGGTAGAAATTGTTGATGCGCTCACTGTCTGCCCACGTGATTGGGTTCTTCTGCATTTGCTGCAGCAGGTGCACACTAAGCATCGAGAACACGTCTTGCTGCTGCATGAGCACGAAGGACCGCAGCGCATCCACATGATCCAAATACTGCAGCCGCTGTCGAAAGAGACTCGCCATGGCGCCATTCAGCTCTCGACACTGTCACAAATTGTGCATACAAAGAGCGCAAACCTGGTTAAAAACTCATCGCATAATCAAGATGATGCATCATCTAATAAATTCACCTTTTGCTCCACGTGCATCAGTAGACACTGCTTCATCGTGCGGTTGAACGGCATGTTCTGCACACTCAGCTGTGCGACGTTCACCGACTGGTTGCTTTCTGGTGTATTGCTATCACAGCTGTCTCCATAGACGCCCGAGCTTACAAGGTCGTCCAGGAACAATTCTGAAAGCGTCCTTCCTGGGACTCGAGGCGCAGCAGCTTTCTTGGCATGTTGCTGCTGATCGTGGTCTTCGTCGCTAAGATCATTCTCGCTCATACGCTGCTGCAAGTACCGGTTCTTCATCTGTCGACTCGCGATCGCTTCGTTCAGAAACGGAATTGCTGCAGCGAGAAACACGGGAATGAGTGCTGTGTCGACTTCAAACGGAGCGAGTGCGAGCAGAGCGTCTTTGAAGCTCTGGTTCCTTTGCGCGTCTGGGAGATCATGATGAAGAGACGAAGAAGAGTACTTGGTCGCCAATGGCGTGACGAAGAAGAGCTCTTCGTACAACTCAATCGACTCGTTGTGCCCTTTCTCAAACAGCAGCACTTGGAGGAGATCCAGGTACGGCGTTAAAGCACACACGAAGAGATGCATGAGGATGTCGTATCGACTCCAGTCTGCAGTGGAGCAGTCGTGATGTCTTTGTTCGTTGCCACGACGGTTTGTGGTGATACTGTGGATACCCTGGACGTACTCGACTTCGAGCTCCACGTAGAGCGCGTCGAGCACCAATTTCGCGCGCTTTGCAGCACTTACTTCATGATGTTCTCTGCCAGCGAACTCGCGAAAACAGCCCACGAGCACGCTTTTCAGCCACGAGATCTTGCCAAAGAGCGACTTTAGCTCACCATAGACACTCAAGAGCGTCACTGGACTGGACCCAGAAACCGCAGATGTATCCTGCTGCGTTCTCCAAATCGTTTGATCAAAGCCGTGCACAACCTTCGCCAGCGCCTGTGCCAAGCCTTCAAGTGTACAGCAGCGCTGTTCTTTAAACGTGTCTTGCGAAATGAATTCCACCAAATCTCGCAGCAGCTGTAAATCCGTAGCAGCGCGCGCGAATTGGCTCAGAAACTGGTACAACGCACTGGGAGACAGATGGCCGACTGCGATGCCACGTGCTGCTTGTGAGAGCTGAACCGTGCAGCTTACAAAGTCGTTGCTGAAGAGCATGCCAGCGTCCGACTCTGAAGCTGGGTTCACTTCAAACACGAGCGAGTCCACGCCAGCGAGTGCTTGGAAGACAGCTGTCACCAACGTTCTCTCATGCACGATCCGATGATGAGCAGTGATGGAGCCTTTCTTCTTGCCAAGCTTTGTTGTCCCGTTTTGTAGAATGTAGCGCTGTAGCGCTGGGTAGAGCAGCCCTGGCGTCTCTAGATTCAGCAACGACGGCGGTGTCTCCTTGGGCCGCACTGGTGCTTTGTGGCCAACCTCATCGTCCACAGCCATCGACTCGCTCTCGGATATCTCTTCGTCTGTACCCCCATGATGCAATAGCATGTCAGAGTCCCACGTGTTGCTGGTTCTGGTGTTGCTGGTCTTCGTATTTGCCTTCACTGCGTCGTCGAGCGCTTTCGGATAGTATCGCAGCAGCAGCTCATCTCGCGCCATAATTGCGCTTTCGCCGGAATCCTCTGCGTGCGCTTGCGTATCTCTCTCGCCTGCCACTTCGTCCCCATTTATCGCAGCCGACACCAGCTGATCACTCATCGGGTCGTCGTCATCGTTCTTCTCGCCATCTCTATCAGTCGCTTGCATCCTGCTGTTGCTCATCCTCTTTCGGCCAATCCGCAAGCCGCCGTCGTCCGCATCGCTCCAGTCACTCAGGATCGAATCGCTATCACCACCGTAACTACCTCCATCCATAGCGTCGACTTCTTCTTCGTCGCTGTCCTCCCATTGCTGGTACCACTCGTCGTTGGTCGAGATCTCAAAGAGCTCTTCCGCCAGCCGATCATACAGCTCGCTCTCTGCGCGCGACGCGTTCTGCTCCTGTAGTTGTTGAGTGTAAAGCGCCTCGTCTCGATCGACTGCGACGTCCTCATCACTTGTTGTCGTGGGTGAGTTCGCCAGCTCGATCAGCAGCTTGAGCACTTGGTAGTGCTCGTCCGCACACACTGCCGCCAGCTCCTTAAGCCGTTTGCTACGGTCGCCGAGCGAGTGGATCTGGAGTTTCACTGCGATGCCGTTGATCTCGTCCACCACCTGCTTACGGTGCACTTCGAGGAAGCGATGCGAGTAGAGCTGCGCCACGACGCGGTCGACTTGCAGCGCCTCGTGCATCGTGGAGGAGAGAGAAACAGACGCTTCTAACGAGGGATCGACGGAGTCTCCTGTGACGCCGTTGGTACTGGCGGGTGTGTCATTAGCTGTCACGTCATCTGCGGTAGCAGGCGAGCGAGACGCGAGCAGTGACGTCCGCACGCAGAGCTCGCGCGCAAGCGGACGCCACTCTTTCGTCCAGCCTGGCACCGCCATTTTTGAATTTGGGATGATGGGAAATGCAATGCTTGGAGGGTACTACTTTACGAGACAGAATAGTTGAAAATGAGTCACTGTACCACCTGAAGTGCTGTAAGAGCTGTAAGATCAGTAGCAGCTAAGCGAGATCGGTTATACGACCAACTTGAAGTTTGATGGAACGAATGGCTATAAATGGATGTAGCCATGTCAAACTTGGCATTTTACAGTGATCCTTGTTACCAAGTTGCCAATACCTCAAAGGTTTACGTGTTGATTTTTAGTTGGCTGTATGCTGTTAAAGATACAATGATGTAGAGTTTCGTTCACTTTCATACTCAGCGAATGACATGCAATGGGCAGGCGTAAGTGGGTCTTGAGGTGCAAGCCAGGACCTGAGGTACGCCCAGCGCGCCATCCAATGAGGACACCTCATGCTCACTTGGCTGTGGTAGTTTAGATGGCTTCCGTGTTGATCGGCTCGATTCCGCTCGAGATCGCTGCGTATCCGTGGCGGCGGCGCGTCTTCGTGCGCTTCGCAGCGAACGCAATGAGCACAGCCGCGAGGCATCCGAGACCGACGAACGAAGCCAGCGAGCGGATGCTCGGAAGCGAACTCGACTCGTTCGTGGACATGCTCATGCCGAGCGAGACCGATCCGAAGCGGCCGTGGAGGACCTTGGACATTGCAGTGTTCATGAAGTAACCACTCTCGGACGACGCCTTGCTCTCGCACTCCACGCCCGCCTGCATGTACATGGATGCTGTGCCGTCCGAGAGCGCCTTGAGCTCGCTGGTCGCGAGGTCCAAATCCGCCACGCGAGAGAACGCAAATGGGGTGGCTGCATCCGGGTCTTCCGTTGTGTCTGCTGGAGGAGCAGCGGTGCTTAACGGATTGAACAGCAATGGCTCGAAAGGATCTGCTGAGGGCGCGTCAGTGGGCGTCTCCGTTGCGTCAGTGGTTGGTTCAGTTGTAGCTTCATCGACAAGGGTTTCCGTTGTCGAAGTGGTATCAGCAGGTGCATTCGTAACTGGTTCATCCGATGCAAGGGTATCAGCAGCTGGGTCTCCGTGACTGGTTCATCCGAGGTTGGCTCATTTGAGTTTGGTGTTTCCGAGGTTGGTTCATCCGAGGCTGGGGTTTCAGCGACGGGGGTCTCCGTGGCTGGTTCTTCCGAGGTAGGCTCTTCCGGCGCAGGCTCATCATAGACAGGTTCTTCCGTGGCTGGCGTTTCTGTGGCTGGTTTTTCCGATGCTGGCGTTTCTGTGACTGGTTCATCCGAGTTTGGTGCTTCTGAGACGGGCTCTTCCGAGACTGGGGTTTTAGCAACTGGAGTCTCTGTCACCGGTTCATCCGAGGTTGGTTCGTCGGAAACAGGTTCCGCTGAGGCTGGTTCTTCAGAGGCGGGTTCATCGGAAACTGGTGTTTCAGCAGCAGGAGTCTCGGTGACTGGTTCGTCAGACGACGTTGGCTCTTCCGAGGCTGGAGTCTCTGTGACCGGCTCCTCTGTGGTTGGTACTTCTAAAACTGGGGTCATTGTGACAGGTTCATCCGCCGGGACTTCAGTTGCCGGAGCTTCCGTGGCAGGAGCTTCAGTTGATGGAGTTTCAGTTGCTGGAGTCTCAGTAGCCGGTGCTTCTGTTACCGGCGCTTCAGTTGCTGGAGCCTTTATAGCCGGAGCTTCAGTTGCAGGAGCCTTTGTAGCTGGTGCTGGGGTCATCGGTACTTTTGTCACAGGAGCTTTAGTGACTGGAGCTTCAGTCGGAATGTCGAGGCTCTGGTATCGGATCTTGAATGACTCGGCGTATCCGAGAACATACGTGTCGAATGCACCCGCGAGACCGCCGTACTTGGAGTACTTTTGCTTCCACCCGCCTCCGACAACACCAGTGATCTCGAGCGTGTTCTGCATCGCGCACTCACGGACAGCGCTTCTCCAGGACTTGAGCAGTCTGTCCACGTTGTCCGGAATGCTGCGGAGCTTGAGATTCGAGATCAGTCTCCCCGTTGCACCGACCGCCTGGATCTTCTCCCTAAAGAAGTCCACGGCAACAAACGCGCCGGTTGTCTCAACAGTCTTGAAGAACACCGTCTTAGTCACGCCGCCGTTCGCGCTCGACACGTTGAGCAGCAGCTCGTTGCCACACATGGCGACAAACTCGACGTGCGAGCCGCCGTCGACCTCCACCGAGTTCTTGCGCCCCACGCAGTCCTTCGACGGGTGCCACATGATGTTCTCGGCGGCCTTGCCGTCCAGCGTGGCATACTTCGGGTCGTTCAAAAACTGCTTGATCATGTCGAACGTCTTGTACGCCGTGAGACTGCCGCAGGGGGCGTCGAGATCGAAATCGCCCTTGGTGTCCAGCGAAAAGTCGGTCCCCAAGACTACCTCGGACTTTGGGGTGTCCCCGACCACAGATGTGAGCCAGTCCTTCACATTGGACACGAACTGATTCGCATCGTCCTGGAGCTTGTTGACAAAGCGGAGCCTCGTGGCGATCACGGTCGCGGCGTCCAGCTCGCCGCTCTCTTGTGCTAGAAGAGCTCCGGCGCCTTGCTCGGTGGTGAAATTGTCGACGCCTCGCAGTTGCTTGGAGGATGAGCCGTGCTTGTTGACCACCGCGCTATCAAAGCCCGCACTGACGCCTGGAGTCGAACCACCGCAGAGCACTATCGTCACAGCGAAAGCGAGAGTTCCCACCGCCTTCATTGAGGAAACCAGAGGCTGATGATACAAACGGAGCTCCGTGGGGAGGGAAGACAGCGAGCCAAATTGCTATTGTCAAATGCGCGGATGTGTTCTGCGCTCGTTGCGAGCTTTTGGAGAAGTGAGGCGAGCGTGTGCAATTCAGTCTGCTCCTCTCTCCATCCAACTCCAAGCGTCGCTCGCAGTAGTTGAACAACTTTGTGATGTATGTAGGAAGTCGTTTTTGCAGAGAGGCGACATCTATGGCTGCACGAGGCAACCAAAGCCTCTGATCCAGGGATGGCAAGGCGAGTCACTCCTCCTCGAGGCTCTCAAAGCGTCGCGCGCGACTGCCCACTCAGAGAGAGGATACGCGAATAAGGATAAGGAGCTGCTGCTGCTGCTGCTGGCAAATGTGAAACACACGCAAAACGGACGCACTGGTGGAAGGTGGGCAAGGTTGTTGGACTGACAGCTATGATCATTTGTTTTGAGATGCCCCACACCCCATCGGAATTCTACTAGATGGCTTCATGTACATACATTGTGCATTCATTT
This sequence comes from Globisporangium paroecandrum, assembly GCA_023333955.1. Taxonomy (NCBI): domain Eukaryota; phylum Oomycota; class Peronosporomycetes; order Pythiales; family Pythiaceae; genus Globisporangium; species Globisporangium paroecandrum. Next base: position 276 of record JAASFU010000574.1, on the reverse strand, counting down.
TTCATGTATTTATTCACAGCCATCACCACGCGCAGTAAGCAGTGAAGCAAACAACGACATCAACGACGGAAAGGGCTAACCTCCGACATAACGCATATTTCCAGCGCACACCAGTCTGCCAACTAAAGAGGCGCACTCTCGACGATCGCCAACATTGCGCCACGCACGGGGAGCGTCAGCGAATGGTCGTACGTGACCGTCTGCCCCGGCACCAGCTGCAGGTGAAAGTTGCTCAGCAAGCCCGCGACCACGAGCTTCATCTCGAGCATCGCGAGG
>JAASFU010000573.1:0-19796 GCA_023333955.1 Globisporangium paroecandrum | reverse complement strand
TGGTCGAGGTGAGCAAAGTTTGGGAATGACAAGACCTCGACAGCCACCAAGCGAGCCGAAATGAGACGACTGAACTAGCTTTTCATTGCGGGAACCGTCTCGAGGTCCTACCTACGTCGAGTAACCCTTTAGTCCTACTAGCGAGTTGCTTAAACATCATCATAGCAACAGCCTGCTTAAATGGATCAAACTAAACAATCAGTTCATAGAGGCTATGCGTTATTTGGGTTCCAGAGGAGAGGGCTTTGGTGCTGGAGCACACTGCCGAAATATTTCAAAGTGGTGTTAACAACAATGCCTGACTCGCGCGCTCGAACCCACAGATCTTTTGCGATCGGGTTTGGAGTCGACCCAGGCGCATCTTCAATTAAAAGTTGCGTGTGGTGGTGCCGCACGGTAGGTGTACACGAGCGCAAGGTCTCACTTGCAGCTCCCGTACCACCAGATGAGAAGGACAGGCCGAGAAGGTTTCGAGGCATTCTTGTGAAGATGGCTCCTCTCTAGCGGTTGATAAATCGGTTGTTTTCTGCTATTTATTAGCGCTAGCGCATGCATTACGTCCTTGAGGATTTATTCAAATCGGAAGGTCGGGACACCAAGAACGCGGATGACTATGAGCAATTTCCCTTTTCGAGTACCTGGATCTTGTTTGGGCTCGCTCTCTGCTTGACACACGCCAAGCGCGTCGATAGGCTCCGTTGTGTTCAGCAAGTCAAACATGTACTCGCGCTGAGGTCGGTCACAACGTGCATACAAGTAGGCGCAGAACTTGCGCGAAGAAGCTGAAGAACCCGTCGTCTCGGTCTCTGCGCTCACCATTCTCCGCACGCGAGCTGCTTCCAGCAACATCATCGGACTTTGGATCGGTCCAGAGAACCCCAAGCTCGCCATGGGGAGATGCACGTGCTTCTTCCTTGAGTTTTCGGATACGGTCGAGATCAAGAGCACGCTCTCGTCGAGGCCGTTGATGTCCCAGGGCTCGCCCGCGATCATGATCAGCTGAGAAGTATTGCCGTATTTTTGAATCACGTTCGCGACAAGTCGCTGGCAAAGGTCGTCTCGACCCTCCCAGCACCCTTCGTCTCCACTCGCAAATACAAACACGTTGGGGCTTCGGATGGCTCCTTGCCACTGACTCTGTCGTTGGAAGGTCACTTCGTCCATCACTTGGATCGGGCTTTACGTGTAGATGGACGCGAAGAGGCACTCCAGATTCACTTTGGAAGCAATGCCATTCGGCGAATACACGATGGTGATAGTTTGGGGCACCTCGACTGGGGACCGGAGCGCAAACTGGAGGTTGTGAGCCCAAAGTACCAGAAATGCAGAGTTCACCCATTTTTCTGCAACCAATCTGTCCATAGTCTCGATCACCGCGCTGTGGTCCTGAGCTGCATTCTCGCTGCAGTTGTACTTGTAACGCTGGATCTTGTTCACGTACTGGCAAATCTCAGCCCCGTGGGCCTCAAAATCGTCCTGCGATGGCGAATACCGGAAGCTTCTGGTCGTGATTCCGTACTCCAGTGTGATTTCCGTCTGAATCTGAAGAATCCCAGAGTTTATCTCAGCATTCGCGACCACGTTGACCTTCCGCTCCGATTCCAGTCGTTCGTACTCGCGATCTGATTTCAGCCACGTTGCAATGCCAAAACTTCAACAGAATAGAGCGCCTGACTGGAGATTCGAGTGGATGAGTCAAATCACATGCGGGGCCGAATCACCAAGCGACACAAGACCCTCGCTGCATGGCATATCTTGCAGATTCTGGAACGAAGGTATGTGCTCGGGGTGGACCTGCAGCGTGAGAAACCAAAGCGCCACCGAGATATCATCCAGCGACGACAAATCGGCCAGGATGTCACGATTCTGAGCGATGAACTGGGCGCAATCCACCGACAAGAGGTAGTGTGACCCCGCCACAAACGGTGGGAGCTCACGCATCGGGTACACGCTTTCAGAAAGGTAGAGCTTTTGGCTCGGGTCACGAACAGGCGGTAAAGAGGCTACAATCTATGTGGACCAAAGTTGTCCACCATAGAACTTTGATGTGGGGTCGTGTTCCTGAAGTGCCTCGGCGAGTTGGGAAAAGAATCCGATTCTGAGCGTAAAGTTGACGTTGCTGTTGCGTCTGAGCTGGATCTGGTACAACTTGATCAATGCTGAGATGCCTTGGGAGCTGGTGATCTGGTGTAGAAGCGTGTGAGCGTGTCTGGTGGTCGTCAGGTAGAGCAGAACGAGAGGAGGCGACTACAAACTGCACCCGCGCGCCTTCAAAGTACAGCAGGAAGAGCAGGATCAGCAGCAGCGCCGCCTCCCAGACCAGTTTCAGCATCTCTTCTGCACCAGACAGACTCTGGCAGCTAAATCAATGAGGGAACTCAATGGTCAAAGTGACTCGCTCGCCTGTGATCTTTCACCTGTGATCTTTCACGAATCGAAGATCCCAGCCTTTTTTCAAGCAGTTGTTTGTTGTTCCATGGATGTTTTGAGTTGGATACATTTTCGAGTGATTTGATTGGTCAAGAATGAAGCTTTGATCTGTTTTTATTGGCCGAAAATAGGAGTTTAGGATCTTCAAATGGTATCTTTGTCAAAGATTAAAGATTTTTTGATGAGGTAGAATGGTTGGTGGACAGCCGACGATTCGATCAGGTAACCCGCTCCCGCTCGATCCGAGGACATCTCCGCGTTTAATATCTGTTCTCGCACTCACACAAGTAGAATGGGGTCGTGAGGTTGTTCAGTAGGGGCTGCTAGGACGAAGACGGAGGGCACAGGGCGCTCTTCAAAGAGAAGCAACTGGTGGCTCTCATTCGTATCGCTCGCATTATCTGATCTGGCTCCGATCATTCCCATCACCACCATCATCGTTCTATATGCCTCAGCACAAACTGAAGGCTGGAAATGCCCGCAACAAGTTCCATGCTGCTCGCTCTCATCCTGTTGAGGGGTTTAATTTACAGTTGGTAGTCACACACGGATGGAAATCATTCCGTCAGTCAGTCAATCTTCTGCTTTCTATTCTGCAGGAAAATCGGGTTGTCTGGGCCGAAAGTTCATGGAAAAAGGAACAAACCAAATGGCGGAAATAATAGAAATCGGTTTTGTTCTTTCTAATTTCGGGCCGACACCTCAAGTCGCAGTCCATCATTGTGCATTGATTGATGGCTCTCGACCGTTGCGCATTCCGTGCTTCTAGTCAAGAGAAAGCCAGCCCATTGGTACAAGGGCTGCTGCTTCAGTCAGCCAGTCCATCGAACGGCATTCTCTTCCTCTTCCTCGCTTTCCATCAAAGACATATCCCACAACACTAACTTGCTCGCTCTCTTGGCTCCTCCTCCATCGAGCCCCAAGAACGCGAGAAGTACACCTTATCGGCGTCATCTACTTCCACCTGCTACCAACAAGGTGCATCTTCATCTATCTAGGTATTTGTTTGCTCTATCAGCATGGGCAGCGGCGGCGATGTGTCGACGACGACACTGAGTCCTCATTGCGCTTCCGTACAGCGCCACGCGCGACGTGGGCGTACTGGGAGACCGGGACGCCGGACATCGACGACCACCATTGCGGTCGTATGCATGAGTTTATTTATGAGTCTGTCGCGCTCGCTTGCCGTGGAGGCTGATAGCACGCGGAGAAACGAGCTAACTGCGTCCAAAGCGCCAGCAACAGCGACTGTGTCTTCTTCGCCATCATCGTCAGACTTCGTCGCGGTCTACTACAACCTCTACAAACATCGAACCTCATCAGCAGTGTCGTCTATCAGCTCTCCTGTCGTGTTCAAGCAGAGCGTACCGTCCGAGATCAACGACCGCCTGGGCAGGTACTCACTCCAGTTCACCGACCTCCCGGAGCTCTTGAAGCGCGCGCTGCTCTGGGAAAGCGGTTACAGTATCGGCGACAACGCGTCGCTCGTGCAGATCCATACTCTCTGCGGCTTGTCGATGGCCCAGATCGCGCTGAGTGAGGATGAGTTCAAGGCGTCGGCGTGTGACACCACGAGCTGTACCGGGTCCCCAGCCGGGTGGAGCTATTCAAAAGCGTGCCGATCCGACCAGCTGCTTCCAGTAACAAAATGCGCGAGCACAGCGATCGACACAGTGTCTAGCACGCCTTTGTGGTCCAGCAAGGCGCTGCCAAGCAACACCAGTGAAGTAACAGTGGTTCCAAATATCCAGGCGCGTCGCCACAAGTGGCCGAACCAGGATGCGTCAACTCCGCCTGTACACGTGTACGCGATCCACTCGGTGCTACCAGACGAAGAAGGACAGGAGACCAGTGATATCTGTGAAGTATTAGCAACAACAACCTCGACGGCGGTGGTGATCCCCTGCTCGCCATACATCCGAACCGACACGCGCTGGTGCCGCCCAGCACAGAGCAAGCTCATGACCACGTGGCTCAAAGAGTACACCCAGAAGCTCCAGCTGGACCACGACGACCTCAAGACCGGAAATGACATATCGGCAGCATCCTCAGCAGCAAACGCGTCGACGCAAGGAGGCGCTCTGGATGTGGAGAGCAACGTGGCTGTCGGCACGTCCGAGTCGTCGAAGGACGCGCACGGCGTGTATGTGAGCGCGGGGTACAAGTACGACGGCTCGTCGTCCGACTTTACGCAGCAGTTCTATCGACGCTACCTGGCTTCTAGCGACAGCAATGGAGGAAGAGAGAGTGGCGTTGCCGACAAACTGATTTTACATGACTCGCTTCCAAAGGAGATTGAGCAGCGGCTCTCAGACGCGTCACTGCAGTTTGACGACCTGCCTGCGCTCTTGCAGCGCGCGCTCGTGTGGGATTCTGGCTACGCGTTTGATGAGAGCAGCTCGTCGCTGACTGCTGTGTACGTGAAGTGCGGACTCGCGATGGGCGACATTGCCGTCTCAAGAGAGACCTCTATGGGGATCAGTAGCAGCAGCTGTACGGTGCACAACTGCTCAACCAGCGGCAACGCTAGTGAACCGAGTTTGTATCAGGCTCTGACGTGTTCAGACGACCAGATCAAGAGCAAGAGCCTGTGCGCTGTGGTTGGAGGTACCCAGAGCAACAGCAGCAGTACCAGCAGCCCGTCGTCGTCTTCTCGCCTGTCCCCAATGTGGGCGGACGGTGGTGAGGAATCTGCAATCCCAGAACTCAGTGTCCAAAAGCACGCGTGGGAAAACGACAATGAGAACTACGTCATGTATAGCATCCACGCTCTCAGCAGCAGCGACGGCACTTCCGCTAGCTCTTCATTGAGCCAATGTCCCGCCAAGCCCTCGATGGTCATTCCCTGCATCCCGTATTCGCCAAGTACTGGAAGTGATTCGGCAAAGCCTACAACTGAAGAATGGTGCCGTCCGGAGCCTGGCGCTCTCGTGACGTCGTGGCTGCGCCAGGTGGCCAAGGAGAAGCAATTTAGTCTGCTGTACCTGATCCCGATCCTGATCTCCGTCGCGCTGGGCGTCACGGGCGTCGCGATTTACATTCGACGCAAGACATTCAAGCGCTTTGAGCTCAAGACGGACAGTAATGACGGTACTGCCTGTCGAGGCAACACGATCGCGTCGACACCGGACGGCACGTACGCAAGCGGTCCTTTCTCGTTCTTGAACCGGAGCTCAGTGGTGATGGTGGACGCGCGACTTTCGGCGATCTCGTCGTCGTCGTCAATCGAGAGCTTCGCCGCGTTCAACTCGAACAACGTACTCAACACGCTCGTGAACCACCCGTCTCTACGACTCAACACGGTCGTATTCGACCAGATCCAGTTTGTCAACCTCCTCTCGGAAGTCTCATCTTCTTCATCTTCTTGTTCTCGCAACGAAGTCTGGTTGGCGAGCGTCCGAGGCACGCACGTGGCCGTGAAGCGCCTCTCACGAGCAAAGACGGCTGAGTACGAGGAACTGGAAGAGTTTATGGGCGAAATCACGCTCAACGCGGCGCTGGACCACCCGAACATCGCGAAGTTCATTGGCGTCGCCTGGACGACGCTCCAGAACCTGTGCATGCTCATGGAGTACGTCGACAATGGCGACTTGCAGCTCTACCTGAAGCAGCACTGTCTGCAGCTCGCGTGGGAGAAGGCCAAGATGCGCATCGCGATGGGCATTGCGAGCGCGATCTGCCATCTGCACCATCAGCAACAGCCCAGCGTGGCGCACCGCGACCTCAAGTCGAAGAATGTGCTGCTCACAACGGAACTCGATCCGAAACTGATCAACACGGGTGTTGGCAGATCCCGCCTGAGCGAACTGGTAACAGCAGCATCTGGTTCAGAGGAGAACCAGGTGATGGAGAGGTCGTACTGGACCGCTCCGGAGGTGCTCCACGGCGAAGCTCACTCTGAGAAGTCGGATATGTTTGCGTTTGGCGTGCTTCTCTCGGAACTGGACACCCACCAGTTGCCCTACGAAGGGCTCAAGTGCATGGCTACGGGGAACGACCTCCCGCCACTGGAGATCCTGGAGAAAGTAGTGTCTGGGGAGCTCAAGCCTGCGATCTCCCCGTTCTGTCCGCTGGAGATTGCGGAGCTAATTGACGCGTGTCTGGACCTGGACCCACAGAAACGCCCCAGCGCCAGCGAAGCCATGATCGTGCTCGCGAAAGTGCCGATCACCAACGTTGGCGTCAAGACGTACAGCTTTTGAGCCTGAAGACCTCGAGAGTCGAGGAGATGAAAAGCAAAAGAGATGTGGGGGATAGTTACGAGTGTGTTTTTCTATTGAGTAGTGCTAAATATTGGAAACAAAGCAAGCTGAGGCTTCAAGCTGAGGCTTTGCGTGATCGATGTTAGCAGCTTGAAATTGGAGATAACCTCCAGCCAGGTAGGTTGTACCCGGTTGGAGGTTGCAACTTACGAGCTCATGATTGTCATTTATCACTTGGTGTCTGGCTATTTTTTTGAATAACCAACAGATGATCAGTTCTAAAAAATAAAATAAATACGCGTTTCTGTAACATTTCGCCCATCTCGTTCCTGTGGAAACATAATACAAAATATAGCAGGTATTCGAAAGTTACTTTATTTTATACAAAGTAATTCTAATCACGCAGCGACGCGCGCTTTTCAGTTTTTGCCAGCGCCCAACGTCGGGTCGGCCCCGACCCCAACAACAACAGCAAGCACAACAGCAAATCCACTGACGATCAGAAGAAGAGCAAGCAAGAAGCAGCGAGGAGCCACGAACTAAGCCAAGAGCACACGCCCCCGATCCGCATCCGCTCACTCGACCAGTCAGCCACTCGTCCGCCTGTTATGCTTCGCAAGAGCTCCACGTCCGCCTCCTCCTCTGTCTTGACGCCCTCGCGCCTGAGCAGCTACTGGCGCGCGCACGTGCTGCCCGCCATAGCGCTCCGTCTGCAGCAGCAGCTGGGCATGCTTCCGCTGGAGCTCTCGGGTGTGGTGCCGCACCCGTGGGGCGTGCTGGCGCTGCTGCTGCGCTCGCCCAGCAAGCTGCTCGACGGCCTCACAAGCGCGCACCACCGCTACGTGGACCGTGTGACCGCCACGGTGACGCAGAACCCCGTGCTGTTTCCGAATGGCTTCTTTTGCGACGGCTGGGGCGACATCAACACACCCCAGCGCGTGCGTGAGCTGCTGCAGAGCAAGCGCATGAGCGAGGTGAACGAGCTCGCGCCGCAGGATCTGAGCTGGAGCAACAAACAGCTGCTGCGTGGCGCGCGCGCGTGCATCCAAGAGGGGACGTTCAAGAGCACGCTGCCGAACGCCAAGGCGTTCCTACCGAACGCGAGTCTCGATGCGTACTGCGAGCTCGTGACGCCGCTCGAGTGGGAGACAACGACGCCGCCGCAGTCACGCGCGGCGCCCGTGCACGGCTCACCCAGCCGCCCTCTAGTCGGTAAATTTGAGCGATTGATGCTGTGCTTCAAACGAACTGTATTGAGAGCGAGCGTACTGGTGGAAGTAGACTCATACTGATCGGTGTACTGTTGCTGTTATGTGCGCGCCTGTGTAGTGCTACTGCCCGGAACGGGTGAGCACGGATTTGTTCATCGGCGGACGTCCATCGGCATTCCGCTGGCGCGCAAGGGCGTCGCCACACTGGTACGTGGTCTATACACTGACAGCTCTATAATTCTATGGTTTGCGTATCTATATGCTAGGACAGGAGTGTCTGATAGCCGTGCTGGGTGCACCCTATAGATCTTGGAAGGTCCATTCTACGGTCGCCGCAAGCCCAGCGACCAGAAAGGCTCCAAGCTGAGACGCGTGAGCGACTTACCCGTGCTCGGCCAGGCCACGATCGAAGAAGCCAAGTCGCTACTGGCGTACTTCCAGAAGAACCACGGGTACTCGCACATCGTGATCGCCGGGAGCAGCATGGGCGGACTGCATGCAGCAATGGTTGCCTCTGTTTTCCCTGGAGAGGTCGGTACGACCGCATGGCTTGCGCCACCGTCTGCGGTGCCTGTGTTCGCCGACGGCCTGCTCTCGGCGTCCTGCAACTGGAACTCGCTCTACAAACAGCACGAACTGCAGATGCTCGACAAGATGCTCATGGGCCACGGCGTCGCGGCGTCGTCCGAAGTCGAGCAGGAGAGCCACTTTGTGGACGAAGACCCCGTGCAGCAGGCCAAGAAGCGCATGCGCATGTTCCTCTCGATCACGGACATCGACAACTTCCACCCGCCAAGACGTGCCGACGCCGTCGTGTTTGTCGTCGGCACGGAGGACGAGTACATTGGCGTCACCGAGGCGCAGTGGCAGGTAGTGAATGACTTGAAGGCATTAGTGTTGTCGCAATATGAGTGGCGCGTTGGGACTAACGCCGATTCTGTGTCTGTCTGCTCGTATCAATATCTAGCGCATGCGTGCCAAGTGGAAGCCTGCGCAGTTCCGGTACTTGAAGACCGGCCACGTGACGGGCATTCTGCTGGAGCAGGAGGGCTTCCGCAAGACGATCCTTGAGGTGATCGACACGCTCCGAACAAAGAAAGCAGTAGCTGCCAAGTAGGAAGCACGACAGCCGACCCCCGCCGCCACCACCAATCATTATTTCCTCCCAACCAATTTTAATACAAACCAAGTACCCTGGGGTCAAACCTTTTCTTCACCTCATATTTACTTCAACAATGGATTCCTCACTCACTCAACTCACTCGTGCAGACAACAGACGATGATGTCCTGGTAGGTGCTGAGTACGGTGCGCAGCTCGCTGCGTGAGACATTCTCGCGCCACATGATCTCCTCCAAGTGGTACTGGCCGTGGAAGTAGATGCAGAGCCGCTTGAAGAGAGTGTAGACCGGGTTCGTCGTCGCGATGCGGTCCAGGTACTCGCGCTCCTGCTCCGAGAGCGCGAACGGGTTGCTATTCACAGCAGCAGGCGCATCCTGCAGCAGCCGTGGCTTCAGTTGCTGCAATTGGGTCTGGGGCTTTGCTGCTGCTGTTACTATAGACGATGCCTTTGAGGTCATGAACGACTGGAGCGAGAAGTTGCTCTCCGACTGGAGGTGCTGGTCGCTCAAGAGGCCAAGCGGCGGCGTCTGCGGATGGATCCCTAGAAAGCTGTTGTTGCGACTGTGATTGCGGCTGTGGCCGTGATGACTCATCTGGCTGTGGTGATGTGACAACTGGTTCGAGCCGTACGAGTTGTTCTCGAACGACCCGTTGCTATCCTGGTGCGCGTACTCGGACGGCGCGTGGTCGCCCTCGGTCGGGATCATGAAGTACACGTAGCGATGCAGCTGGATGATGAAATTTTGTTGCAGCAGCCAAATCTATAGAGCATAGCAATACACAAGAGTTATACTCGATGAATATCAATATAGAGCCAAACAAGCCTCACACTATGTAAACCTACCAGCATGTGGATGTACTCGGTCTTCTTGGCATTCGACAGGTTCTTCATGTACTCGCTGATCGAGCGCGAGCCAGAGAAGCTTGAGAGCACTTCACTGAGCTCGTGCGGCGCAAATTTGCGGCGGAACTCGAGCGCCAGTGCCGACTGCGCGCGCAGCTTGGCCTGCGGATTCACCTGGTAGATGTTGCGCAGCGTGATCGTGTCGATCACTTTGCCGAAGCCCCAGTAGACTAGGTGCGCCGAGAGCCGGAAGAGTTGGTGGATCGGGATCGATGTCTCGAGCGCCAGCTCCTGGAAACTCTTGAGCGGGTTCGCGACCTCGATGAGCAGTCGCAGCTGCTGCGAGTGGTCCGTTGGCAGCGAGTCCAGGATCTTGTCCTCATCCGCGAGCAGCAGTAGCGTGTGGTACGGCCGCAGGTTCTGCATCTTGACCGCGACCGAATCGGTGAGCGTGAGCGAGAGCTTGACCCAGCGGTTGATCACGACGTGCGCCGTGCCGGACTCGTCCAGTCCATGGAACACGCTCTTGAGGTCGTTCGCGAGCACGCTCTTGCCGAGCGCCACGTCGATGAACGTCTGTGGGTCGACGTCGACTCCGCCTCCATTCGCGTTGTCCGAGTTGTTGCCGCCACCGTCCTTGCGGTGGAGATGGTGGTGGTTGCCCACTGCGCCGCTGCTGTTGCCCACCCCGCCACCGCCTCCGCCACCGCCTCCACCTCCTCCTCCCGTGATGCCGCCACCACCGCCACCGTTCGACGCGTTCACCAGCCGCTCGTTCTGCACCAGCTCGTCACGCATGTACAGCAACTCGCGCACCTCCTTGGAGACGAACCCCGAGCGTAGCTCTTCGTGCAGCAGGCCGTTTGCGAGCTGCGCCGCGACCGTGCGAAACGCTGTGATACTCCTGCGGCGCCGCAGCACGACCTCCTCGTCCTCTTCGTCCAGCTGCGAGAGGTCCTCTTCGAGCGCGAAGATGATGTTGAACATCGTCGTCTCGTTTCGGTTGCCAGACGTCGAGCCACCGTTGATCGTCGCGATCGACCCGCCTGTTGCGGGAGCGTTTGATGCGGTAACGCTACCACCATTGGGGACAGTAGCTCCAGTCGTAGCACCAGTGACGCTCGTCGTAGCACCACTACTACTGCTACTACTTCCGGCGACGCCAGCATTTGTAACAGCGATGGCGTGGGCGGCAGCGGCTGCCGGCACCTGCGCGCGCAGCGTGACGAGCACCGGGTGGCTCACAAAACGCAGGTCGTCGATCACGAGCTCGAAGCTTTGGTTGCAGAGCGCATTCTTGGGGCGGAAGAGCTTGGCGAAGAGCGCGGGGCTGAGCTTGTGGAAGGACGACACATGGTCCATGGCCGACGGCGGCGCCGGGTACCGGAACGCCAGGTTGCAGCCCTTGTTGATGTCGTCCACGACCAGCGCGATGCCCAGCAGGCTGCTCATGCTGCTTTGCTGCTTTGCTTTCTTGTGTGTGTGTCTCGCCGCTATGGGTCTTCGTGTAGGGCCTCTCTGGTGTGTCAGAAAGGTTCATTCGCCTTTATATTGGTAAACCGACCTCAATAAAATCACTACCGAGGCGCTCTGTTTAAATCTATGCTAAAATGCCGTCCAGTGACGAAAGTGAATAGTATGGAGTTGTGTATGCTTTCCTCTGACAGCGCAATTTTATCACTTGCAAACTTATTAATGCCCAAACTGACAACACCATTGAGTCAATACAAAGGCAGAGCTAAGCGTATTAATTACCAAAGAATACAAATAAAAACAGTAAAAAATAATATAAATTTCGAAAAAATAAGTAAATCTTTAATATTAATATAATAAATTGAAGGTTTGATTAACATATCTTTGCGCTCTTTAAAATAGTAATATAGATTCAAGATACAGCCATCAGCATCTCTCGAAAAGCAGTTACTTGGCTCGGAGTCTCTGTTTGAAATACCACTGCATTAACTCGGAGGAATTCGCGTGCGAAGCAGGAGTTCCACTCGCTGCGGCGAGAGATCGACTCGCGGGACGACCTCCTGCTCGCGCACGCAGTACATGAGGCTCTGCGCGCAGAGCTGCTGCATCATGACCTTCGTGTCGCTCAAAACGGATGCTTCTGTCGATGCGCAGTCGCTGACCAAGAGCACGTCGCGACCCGAGATGAGCTGCTTGCGGATCCGTGCGAGGGTCTCGTTGCGGTACTCCGAGTCCATGCACATGCGGCTCGCTGGGAGGTTCCTCAATTCCAGTACGCGAGGGCCCTGCGTTTGCTCTTGCTCAGCGCTATTAGCAAGTGGTTCGTCGTGTGCCTTGACTTGTGGTGGTGGCGGTGGTGGAACCCCAGCTGTCCTGGTCGACTTGGCGATCAGAGACCCGGTCTGAATATTCTTATTCTGGTTCGCTTTCGGCCTCGACACAGCTATTGCCTGCGCTCTGTCATACTGCAAACCTAACAACACCTCTCTCTTGACTTTCATTTCGACCGCTCGCTTGGTGTCCTGCGCCTCTTGTCTGCACGCCCGAGTCCGGTACGCGTGCTTGACCTGGCCCGAGGTCAGTGGGATCGCCTCCGCTTCCAAGTCTTCCTCATTCAGCTGGCTGCGGTCTCTGGACTGGGCTTCCCGTTGAGAGGAGATCGCAGAAGACGGTTCCGAGTCTTGTCGAAGCCATTGCAGCAGTCGGTCGTTCGGCTCGAGCGGGTGGTCTGCTGCCAAGGTGAGGTCACCTTCACCATCGCTGCCGCAGGTGTCATCAGGTTGATGGTGAAGCTCGGACTGCTGCTTGCTCTGCTGCTGAGCGGCGCCAGTGTTCCAGCCTCTCACCAGATTCTTCTTCTCGCGGCAAGCCAAGTGGCGCAGCTCGTCTGCCATATTCAATCGCAGCGTTGTTCAGCATGTGACCAAAGACGACGACTCAAGCCTTGAAACACCGTGCATATATCTTCAGGCTCAGCCTCGAGGTTTGAAGCCCGTTGACATTGAAGAGTCACCCCTATAAACTCACTTTCTTGGTCTCACTTACTACTGTTTGGCAAATCTTTTTGCTCACCGGCAGCGATACGAGATGGCGATTGCGAGAAGAGCGCGCGCGTCCACTGCCGACAACTCAAGCAGTACCTCCACCTCCACCGCTAACTGCGAAGAAGGGCAAGAAGAAGACAACGCTAGTGACTAGTACATCTGAGCATGGTGCTGCAAGCATTGAGAGAGCCGCCATCGGTGTCGACGGAATCACTCGTGTTGAAGAAGAGATCGAATCAGAAAACGAGAACAACCGGCTACGTGAGCAGCTCTTGCGCGTCCTCGTAGACCACCAGCGCCAGGAAGAAGAGATCGTGGCGCTGCGAGCGCTCGCGAGGAGTCTGAAGGAAGAGGTCGAGCTCATCCAGAGGCAGAATGCGAGAGCTATTTCAAATGCTCAGACATCAAGGGCACGACTCGATGCTTCTTACCACACTGGTAACGAAAAGCGACCGCACGAGTTCTTCAAGCTCGATCTACAGGTCGAGCAGCTACGCGCCGAGAACACACAGCTTCGTGACGAGCTCTGCGACTGCAACGACGATCTCGAGACGCTGCGCGCGTTCGTCAACAGCGAGCTCCCGCAGTTCAAGATCGTCGCCGTGCAGGCGCGCGCCGAGCTCGAGTGCGTCAAGAACCAGCTGCACGATGAGAGAGCGCACTGCGATCGACTAGAGGCCCAGATCGCGCACTTCAAGGCGCGCTCGAACGTCCAGGTCCCGACACCTGCAGCTCAACCGCTTCAAGGGAACAACACGAGACGCAGCAACAGCTCGGCCAGCTTTGCGAATTGCAAGAACACTCCGAGCCATCGTGAGCGAGATTATCCAAGGCGTCGTGAGCGTGAGAATTTCCTACTGCAGTGCCGGTTGAGCGCTATGAAGAGCGACAGCGAAGACAAGGAGAACAGCGACTGCGGTGGAAATTTGAGGGACGAGATGAGCGACGACGCAGAGGCGACATCACCACCGGAGACCAAGAGCAGACTTTCTGTGTCCTGTATCTCTGCGGCGAGCAGCAGCAGCGGCTCACGAGCGTCGTCGTCGGCGTCAAATGTGCTCTTGTCCTCGACGATGCGTCGTGACCTTTCCGGTCTTGACAACGAGCTGCATGCTCTGCACCAAGCACTTCGCGAAATCCCCCATGTTGGAGTACACAAAAATGGCTCAAAAACGAAACGAAGGACAATTTAGCAAAGGTACCTTTAATACAAAGGTTTTAGCATTCGTCACTGGAATGAGAGCTTTATCTATGAATTAAATTGGTAAATGCCAGCTGTGAACTCATTTTAGAAGGTCATATAAAACCTTTTAGTTTTGCTAGTCCTCTTAAAAAGGAATTTCTGAATAGCTAAACAAAATAAGCCAACATGATATAAAGGCTCATTTTTGAGCTCCACCATTTTGCATGCCTCGCCCTCCAGCCCACATTTGCCAAAGCAACACACACACAGGGGCAAAAAGCAGCAAGACACCACGACGACCAGGATGGAGGATCACTTTGCGCGCGTGCTGGACGACAGCAGCAGCGACAAGCGTCCTCATGGAGAAGACGCGAACGCTCACGCCCAGCAGCAGACGCGCCGCAAGAAACCCGCCGCGTCGTCGTCGCTCTCCACGCAGGAGCTGGATGCGCTCGTGTCGAACGCCAGCGCGCAGGAGATGGACCAGCTGGACGCGCGCGCGCTCAAGTCGATGGCGAACGCACTAGACAAGCTCATCCGCAAGAACGCGCTGCTACGATCCAAGTACCCGGACGCACCGGAGAAGTTCATGGACTCGGAGATCTCGCTCGACGCCGAGCTGACCAAGTGGAAGCAGGTGGCCGCCGCCCCCGCGTCGCTCTACCCGACGCTGGTCGAGTTGCAAGTCGTACCGATGCTGCTGGGACTCTTTGCGCACGAGAATTTGGACATTCGACTGGATGTGGTCGCGCTGCTGGCGGATCTCACGGACGTCGACGACGAAGCAGAAGAAGGGTTCATGGACGCGCGCCTGGTACTCGTGCACGCGCTGTTGGAGCACAAGCTGCTGGCGTTACTGGTGGCGAACCTGCAGCAACTGGACGTTCCGGACATTGACGACAAGGAAGAAGAGGCCGCGGGCATCTACAACACGCTGCAGATCCTCGAGAACCTGGCGGACCTGGAGCCAAAGACGTGCGCACAAGTGTGCGTGACGACCGATATCTTCCAGTTTTTGGTGAAACAGGTGGGTACGAAGCGCAAGTTCAGCCAGAACAAGCTTTACACAAGCGAGATCCTGTCGATCCTGCTGCAGTCGGGGTCTCAACCACAAGAGCAGTTCATCAAAGTGGAGTCAGTGGCGGTGGAGAGCAAAGGCAAGAAGACCAAAGTGCAGGTGGACTTACTGGACGACCTGCTACAGGCGATCGCGCCGTACCGCAAGCGCGACCCAGGGAGCGAGGAAGAGGAAGAGTTTGTCGAGAACCTCGTGAATTCGCTCTGCTCGGTGCTGCTGCTCCCGGCGACACAGAACCACTTCCGGCGCCTCGAGGGCATCGAGCTGGTGCTGCGGTGCATGAAAGACCGCGCTCAGTACGTGTTCCGCGGCGCGCTGCGCATCTTGGACCACACGATCATGGGTAACGCTCGCAACTGCGAGCGCCTGGTTGAAGTTGGTGGGCTCAAGGTTTTGTTTTCCGTGTTCATGGGCAAGAAGAAATCGGCCAAGACCAAGAACAAGCGCGCGAAAGGTGCGGAGAAGGCCAAGGAAGAAGAGAACATCATGAGCATCATGGCGTCACTGTGCACTTTGCTCACGCCTGAAGCCAAGTATGACGTGCTCGACCGTTTCCACGCAAAGTTTGTCGAGAACGACATGGAAAAGATGGATCGCGTGGTTGACTTGTTTGTCAAATACCTGAACCGCGTGGAGCAGAGTGACTTGGCCGAAGACGATGATGAGGACGAAGATGATGAGGAAGACGAGGACGAGCGGTACCTGCGAAGGTTAGATGCAGGTCTGTTCACGCTGCAGCGCATCACGCACGTCGTGGCACACCTGTGTGCGTTCTCCAAGAAGAACCGCGCGTACGTGATGGTCAAGTTCCACGAGCGCAGCATCGAGATGGACGTGCTCACGCAGATTCTCAAGGAGCAGTTGGAGATGCTGGGCACTGACAAAGTTACAGGTGACGAAGAAGGCAAACAAGAAGAGGGTGATAGCGAAGCGCAGAAGAAAGTGCAGTCCCAGAAGAAGTTGCTGCTGCACTTGCTGAGCACGCTTCGAGAAGATTCTCAGAGTCAGAGCGAGGTGAACGGAGCGGGAGCCACGGGTGAAGCAGAGGTAAAAGAAGACAACCTGAGAGCATGAAAATGTCAAGTAATTCTTCGTTCAACGATCAGCATTGCTCTGAATGAATGAACACCTTCCGGACTTGATTGGCATGGTTGCTTGGTGTTTGTGCGAGGAAGGAAATATGGTGAAGAACTGGAGTGCAAGCACTGGAGATAGGTCGCGTGACTCGATTCGCAGAAACAACGTGCGTGTGAGTTTTTTGGGCTCTTTGGCATCAATTGTTAAATTATAGTCGCGAGGGACAAACTACGAAGAAGCAGAAAAGATCAATCTGACGAAGCTGCCAGCGTCGTGGACGCCACTTTGAGTATCAGAGACTTCTCTTCGTCATTGTAGAGCGCCGAGAGCGGTGTCGGCACGTCAGCGTCATCCTCCTCATCGTCGCCCATGATCCTCGCAGACCTGCTCTTGGGTGCGGAGGGCGAAAGCGTGCCCAAGCGCGAACTATTTGCTGTTGCTTCGGCAGTGGCAGTTGTGAGCGAGAACTCGGAAACCGCTGGCGTGAGGACCGGAGCCCCCGTCGCGACGGCGATCGCTCTCTGGAGCATACTGATTTGCTCGGCCTCTTCTGCCGCGGTTGGTACCGCCTGGGCGGGCAGACTGAGCGTCAAGGCTGGGTCGAAGAGCTCTGCAACCGAGCACCGCTTTGGACTCTGCACTACTGCAGGGGGCTCGTATTGCTCTTCCCAGAGCGTCTGCGTGAGGAGCAGCACTTTGGACCGGAACTCGTGCCATCTCGTCATGCATTCGTTGCTGAACAGGTGCGGAGAGTGAGCTTGTGCGGTCGTGAGCGCCTGGTCGAACGAGATCGCAATGTCGAGGAAAGCCGGCGGGGGTTTGAGCCGCTTCTCCTCGGAGCCAAAGACGCTCAGCACAGTGTCGAGACAGCCCTGGAGCAACAAATGGAGACGCAGTGGATCGTTCGCCGCGCGGTACGCTGGCAGTTCCTTGCCAAACATGAACGGCGAGTCCTCCAGCGCGACGATATATAGCCGGGAGATCGCGCAGTACAGGATGTTGGCCTGCGGGAACCGGACGATGAGCTCGAGTACGCACTCCATGGTCTTGATCTGGATGAGCTGCCGGTCGACGGCCGTGCACGAGACGTTGAGGATCGGCAGCATGAGGTAAATCACCTGCACGTGAATCGTCTTAAAGTGCTTTTGCGTAGAGAATTGCAGGATCTCAAGGAACTCCGGCAGGCGCGCGATGAACAGTTTCCATACAACTGGCAAGTCGTCATGCGGACTTCCCTGTGTGAACTCTTCCACCTCTGGAGGTGGCACCATGTTTGACAGAAACGCGGCTTTCGTCACGCAGCCGCACTGTGATTGCTGCAGCAACGAGTTGAGCACTTTGACCATGTATGATTCGTTCGCGAACGCTGTGGGAAGCGTTCTCAGGTCGTAAAACGCGGCGTCGATGAGTCGAGACGCGAAATCGGAAGATGTCGAGATCTCAGTCACGTAGAAGAAGCCGATGCTGCCCGTGCGCCGCTCGTGGATCAGGTCGGTGAGCAGGTCGCACGTGAAAAGCATGCGTGAGAACACCTGGTGCGGCAGGTCATTCGCTATTCGACTCTGGATAGAGCTGTTCGTCAACGTTGGCTCGGAGCCAGTCGTCGTTTGTTGTGGGGCTAGCTGGTACAGAATCTGGTTCGTCGCGCCTTTCAGGAACGTCATGGTCTCGGGCAGATCGTTCAGGATCCGTAGCAGCACGTCGCGGATCGGCTCGTAGTAGTTCAGCACCAGGAGTGTTTCAAGCAGCGCTCTTTGGTTCTCTTGTTCGCCCTCTCCTCCACCTCCGCTGTCAAAGAAACTCAGCAGTGTCTCGGGCGAGTACTGGTCCATGAGCACATTGAGGAACCGCGCGAGCGCCTCGAGGTTCATCGTGTCGCGCGAGTTGCAGCTGACGATCTCAGCGCAGATGGCACTCCGCGGCTCTGGCTGGAGCCCTACAAGCGCTGCGATGAGTTGGGACGAGAAGCCTGAGGCGCAGAGCACCCAGTGGGCTTTAAACACGAGCGCGTATTGGTCGTAGGACGGGAACTCGCCATCCCCAGGCGCGTGTCGCTCGCAGTCTAAAGGTGTTGGTTGAGCCCCTTCAGTGGCACCAGGTTCATGCAAGAGGCATTTGACCAGTGCTGTGACTATCCAAGTGTGAAGAGCACAGACAGCAAAACAAGGTAAGAAGTATCCTGGCAGCTGAACGATGGAAGCTGAGGGAGGGTACTTACGGTTGTCTGGGCGCATAAGGAACGTCAGCGTTGGGATGTATTGCTCCGAGAGCGACGCGACTTCGCTCAGCACTTCCACGACATCGTCCTCGGTACTCAAAGCGTCGACAATACCGGCATACGACAGGAACGCCGCCACACGCTCGCTCATCGCCATTCTCGATCAAAGTACGGATGCAATTGGGCCTACTCGGGTCGGGATAACCGCACAGCTCACAGCTCGATAGGGAAGACGTAGATGCCTCCAGCACTTACTCTGGCATCAGTCCAGCTCGCCTTGGACCTCGTCGTGTGAGCAATATTCACGATCAGCCAGCCTCTCAGGCGTCAGACTGAAGGAAGAAGACTCACGTGACCCTAGGACTCCTCACACAGAGCAGCTATAGCTATCGGTCGGTTGGGGGTAAAGTTGCTGATGATAAATCGAGAAATGGAGTGACGCTAAGAAAAGCAAAGCAAACCCCTCCGAACAGCTAGCTGCGTGGAACAGGCCACTCGCCTATATTTACCAGCATGTTATATACTAACGTTACTAAAGTCTATCCCACTTAATAACGACCCTGAGAATCGCCCAAATTGGTATATTATGTAAAACGTGCTGATTTAGAGCAGAATTGAGCAAATAGCGCAAAACAGTGACGACATCCGATTGGCAGAAAAGAACCAAAGGGGCACAAAAAAGCCCCACATCAACTGGCCTTCTCAGTCAAAAGTTATCTCACACAGAAGGCACGCAAGATGGCCGGCGACCATGGAGTGCCTGCGCGCGCGCGCAAAATTCGCCGCCTGACAAAGACTATCGCGCAGCTGATTGTTGACGCGCGTGCTTACTTCGATGCTGAATCACACCGAGAACGGCAAGATGACGTGACGCAGCCACTGAAGCGCACTGCGAGGTGTCTTCAGGTCTCAGAAACACTCGTGAAAAAAGTCTGCCGACTCGAGCGTGAAGGAGAGGACCTGCCGAGCGACAACGAAAAGGAGACGCGAGAGAGGAAGCGTACTGTACCAGAGGCGTTCTATGAGGACATTCGCGCGTGCATTTTCGCCATGTACGCTGAGAAGAAGCGCGTCACACTGGACACTTTGGTCGCAGAGCTTACGGCGCGGCGAAGTACCAGATCATCTGCCTGAGTGTGGAGTCGCACAACACTACACCGCGTGCTGACGGAGAGCATGGCTTTCAGCTACGGCCAGCGCCCCACACACCACAAATCCCTCTGCGAGAAGCACTCTGTTGCGTTTCAGCGCCTTCAGTACATCCAGCGAGTTCGCAGCTACCGTGAAGATGGACGCCAGATCTATTACTAGGACGAGACGTGGGTCACAAAGAACATGACCCCGTCTAGCGTCTGGCTGGATGAAAGCGGTGACGGAGGAATGAAGATGCTGTCAGGCAAAGGCATGAGATCGATT
>JAASFU010000572.1:0-19838 GCA_023333955.1 Globisporangium paroecandrum | reverse complement strand
GAGGATTGCAGAATTGACGCTCGAAGATTTTGGCACTTGTTTGCTTCTTTAAACGCGTTTATTTGAGTCATCATTTGGTGCTGAAAACGCAGTAGTTTTTGAAAAAATCAAAAAAATCGACAGTTTCTATACTTTTGGCGGACACTTTACGAATGTTTCCTCTTAGTATGTAAACTACTGTAAACTACGGCTTGATGCCCTACCCGCGGGGAGAGAGGGCAACTTATTTTTTCGCTCTCCCCCTCTCTCCCCTCCTCGTGATGCGCGTGTGTGGCTGGCTGGCTGGTTTTGCTGGTCTTGGCTGACTGGCGTGGGGGCTTTCTCAGGTTTGGCTGGCTGGGCATCGCACGCTCGCGTGTGGCTGTGGTTTCGTGGGTTTCTCCTCCACGTCAGCCTCGCCAGCCAGCTCTCGCTGGCCCCTTGCGCTTGCGAGTGAGCGAGTGGGTGGCGGGTAGAGCGCGGCGCCGGGGGGCAATCATTTTGGAATTTCCCAAGTTCCGAAGCAACGAGCCCAGCCCGCCCGAGCCTTCCCAAGGAAAGAAGCCTCTCCCGTCGCCCGCCGCCGCTCTCTTCTACTCGACTCACCATGGCTCCATACTCCCCAGCCGAAGGCATCAGCAAGCTCGCGATCGACAAGAGCAAGCACTTCACCGAGGCGCTGCAGCAGGCCGTGAAGATCACCTCCACGGAGGAGCAGAAGGTCGCGGCCGAGAAGATCTCGGAGCTCGTCAACTCGGATGCTTCGATCAACTTGGGCGTCGTCTCGACCCAGCTGCACGAGCTGCTCGTCGGCGCGGACTCGGACGCGCGCATCGTGGCGTGCTACGTTATCGATGACCTGATGCAGAAGTACGCCGAGCGCACGGAGGCGTACATCGCGCCTCTGCTCGTCGACCTGCTCGACCTGTTCGCCGACAAGAAGCCGGCGGTGCGTCCGATCGCCGAGGAAGCCGCGCTGACTATCATTTCGTCGGTCAACAAGAACTTCTCGATCCGTATCCTGCCTGCTCTGTTCGCGGGTCTGGAACGCACCAAGAAGTGGCAGACGAAGAAGATCTCGCTCGACCTGATCGCCGAGCTGTCGACCGTCGCGCCATACCAGGTCGGTCGTTGCCTGCCAGACATCATCCCAGTGATCACGGACTGCATGTGGGACACCCGCAAGGAGGTGAAGGTCGCCGCCAAGGAGACCCTGATCAAGGTGTGCCACGTCGTGGGCAACGCCGATATCGAGCCGTTCATCCCGGCGCTGATCTCGTGCCTGGCTAACCCGACCGAGGTTGCCGAGTGCACGCACAAGCTCGCGTCGACGACGTTCGTGAAGACCGTCGAGGCCCCTGCGCTCGCCATCATGGAGCCTCTGCTCCAGCGTGCGCTGAAGGAAGGCAAGACCGCTGTGAAGCGTCAGGCCGCCGTCATCATTGACAACATGTGCAAGTTGATGGACGACCCTGCTGAGGCGCAGCTGTTCATGCCAAAGCTGCTTCCAGGTCTGCAGAAGATCATCGACACGGTGGCCGACCCAGAGTGCCGTGACGTCGCCACGCGCGCTCACTCCACCCTGTACATCGCCGGTGGTTCCGTCGAGGTGATGTCGGAGGATGAGCTCAAGGTCGACTACGACAACATTCTCAACATTATCAAGAACTCGATCAACGAGGACGCCGTGGCCAAGAAGGCTGAGATCGACCAGTTCGTGATCAACCACGTGGCGGGTATCTGCTACTTCCTTGTCGTGGCGCGTTCGTTCAGCCAGACGACGTTCAACCAGCAGATCCAGATGTACTTCAAGCAGTTCATCAAGGGTGACGGCTACAAGAACGTGGCGGTTGTGATCCGTGACCGTTGTTTCAAGGAGAACAAGGCGATCATCATCGAGGACGTTGACTGCGACGAAGGCAAGCCAGACCTGTGCAACTGCGAGTTCTCGCTCGCGTACGGTGGTATGATCTTGTTGAACAACGCCCGTCTTCGCCTGAAGCGCGGCCACCGTTACGGTCTGTGTGGCCCGAACGGTTGCGGCAAGTCGACGTTGATGCGCGCGATCGCGAACGGCCAGCTTGAGGGTTTCCCAAAGAAGGACGAGCTGAAGACGATCTTCGTGGAGCACAACCTGCAGGCGGAGGAGGCCGACCTGTCGGTCATCGACTTTATCTGCTTGGACGAAGAGTTGAAGGCGTCGCCTCGCCAGGAGATCGTGGACACGCTGTCGAGCGTCGGCTTCACGGACGAGATGCAGGCCCAGGCTGTGGGTTCGCTCTCGGGTGGTTGGAAGATGAAGCTCGAATTGGCCCGCGCCATGCTGCAGAAGGCCGACATCCTGCTTTTGGATGAACCAACGAACCACTTGGACGTGAAGAACGTTGCGTGGTTGGAGAACTACCTGAACTCGCTGGAGGAGTTGGGCGTGACGTCGATCATGGTGTCGCACGACTCTGGTTTCCTCGACAACGTGTGCACAAACATTATCCACTACGAGAACCGCAAGCTGAAGATCTACAAGGGCAACCTCTCGAAGTTCGTGGAGGTGAAGCCAGAGGCCAAGGCGTACTACGAGCTGGAGGCGGCGACCTTCAAGTTCACGTTCCCGGAGCCAGGTTTCCTCGCCGATATCAAGAACAAGGGCAAGCCGATCCTGCGTCTGACCAACTGCTCGTACACGTACCCTGGCCGCCCAAAGCCGTCGATCAACAACATCTCGGTGACGTGCGCGCTGTCGTCGCGTATTGCCGTGCTGGGACCAAACGGTGCCGGTAAGTCGACGTTGATCAAGATGCTGACTGGTGAGGTCGAGCCGACCTCGGGCACGGTGTGGAAGCACCCATCGATGCGTTTCGCGTACGTGGCGCAGCACGCTTTCCACCACATTGAAGAGCACTTGGACATCACTGCGAACCAGTACATCCAGTGGCGTTTCCAGTCGGGTGAGGACAAGGAGCTGCTCGCGAAGGAGACCCGTAAGCTGAGCGCGGAGGAGAAGCTCCACTTCAAGAAGCCTGTTAACTGGGAGGGTGAGAAGCGCGTGATGGAGGAGATCGTGTCCCGCCGTAAGTTCAAGAAGTCGTTCGAGTACGAGATCAAGTGGGAGAAGTGCTCGGTGGACGAGAACGCGTGGATCCCACGTGAGAAGCTTGAGAAGTGGGGCTGGGACAAGCTACTTCAGATCGCTGATGACCGCGAAGCCGCGCGCGCTAACCTGCAGGCGCGTCCAGTGACTGCGCTCGCGGTGCAGAAGCACTTGGACAACTTCGGCCTTGGCGCGGAGTTCGCGACCCACTCGCGCATGCGTGGTCTGTCGGGTGGCCAGAAGGTGAAGGTTGTGCTGGGTGCCGCCATGTGGCTGAACCCGCACATCCTTGTGCTTGATGAGCCAACGAACTACTTGGACCGTGACTCGCTCGGCGCTCTTGCGGCGGCCATCAACGAGTTCAACGGCGGTGTGGTGATGATTTCGCACCACAACGAGTTCACGTCGGCGCTGTGCCAGGAGACGTGGAACGTGGACGCCGGCTTCCTGTTCATCGAGGGCCAGGTCGCGGAGGACAAGACCAAGATCGAGCAGAAGGACGAGGAGGAGGTGACCGACGCGTTCGGCAACGTGACCAAGACTAAGATCAAGCGAAAGCTGACTCGCAAGGAGATTAAGGCCAAGGCGAAGGCCAAGAAGGAGGCGGAGGCTCGCGGCGAGTACTACAGCGACTCTGACGACGAGGAATAGGCTTTCGGTCCATCTTCTTCCTCGCAGTGGTGACTGACAGTAGAAGTCAATCGCACGCATGCAGTAGCAAGCCTTGCGCTTTAGCTTTAGAGACGATGTTTTTTTTCTCTTATATTTTTTAGCCCCTATAGAAAAACAAGAACCAGTTTGCGCTTTCCTCTTGGTTGGTTTGATGTTGTTTGATGCGCATGTGTGTGCTTGATGAGTGGTGTCATGGTCATGATAACCGAGCGGCCGTAAGTCTGGTGGTACGCTGAAAACTAATCCTTCAATCAAGTGCGAGTTGATTTTCGTAAAGAATCCCAATCATTTGGTGATCAGTTGGACGAGAAGAACGACTGGATCGAGTGCTGCTGCTGCTGCTCTCCTTTCCGCCGCCGTTTCTTCTTCGTGTTGCGAATGTGATGCGGAGCGACGCCTACACGGCTTCGCTGTACGCACGCGTCAATGTGTGCGTTGACCGCGATGTCGTCGCTGGCATCGATTCCAGTCCCGCAGATCGGGCACGGCTGGAGTGAGCTAGCAGCAGTCGGTGGTGTCAGTGATGATGCAGCCACACCACAACGCCCTTCTTCGTCTTCTTCTTCTTCTTCTTCTGCGTTGTCGTCTTCATCCACAGCAGTTGCAGCATTCGGCTCGTCGTCCGGCTGCGACAGCATGCACGCGTCAATGTGGGTGTTCACCAGCTTGCTGTTGCTCGCATTGATCATCTCGCCACAGATCGGACACGGCTGGAAGCACGCCTTCATGACAGGAGCACCGACTGAAACCTTCTGATGGCCAGGTCCAGCTGCTGCTCCGCCATTGCTACTGCTGTTGGGCCTGCTGCCTCGAGACTGTCGCAGGATGCACGCGTCCACGTGCGTATTGATGGCAATCGTGTTGCTCACGTTGATCATGCTGCCGCAAATCGGGCACGGCTGAAAACTCGCAGCAACGGGATCGAAAACTGTCATACCAGTAGTCGAGTTTGGGTCTCCATCTGCTTCGCTTTCCGAATGTGCATCGGTATTCTCAAAATCAGAAGATGCGTGACGGCTACTACTGGAGTTCGCTTCCAATAACGCAGCAACAATGTCAGGTGTCGAGTCCTTTGAGATCGGGGTCACAAAGTTCGCCATCGAGCCAACGCGTTTCTTTTTCGTCTTTGCTGTTGCTCCACGCAATTCGTTCGTTCTTTCTCTGTCTTCTTCTGCGGACTCAGCCGACTCCTGCGGCTGCTCAATGTCATTTGCGTCCAAAGTGCTGCCCGTGAATCGTACTCTCGCAAAGTGGTCGATGCCCAGCTGACGCTTCTTATTGCTGCGTCCACCTTCTTCTGCTGCGTATCCATGTCCGCCTGAGAGCGACACCAGCGACGATGCACGCACGCCCATAAGTCGCAGTGTCAGCGGTAGCTCCTTGCGCAGAATCTCGACCGCTTTCGCAAACAACTCGTCCTTCGTCGGCTTGAGCGTCATCACGAACGAGACAGACCGCGTGCGCACGGAGAAGTCCGCGCACTTGAGCTTGAGCGTCAGGTTTCGTGCGCCAACGCCCGCTTCCTGCATGTCTTCCGCGAGATATCCGCACACCCGCAAACACATCTTCTCTAGCTTGTCTGAGTCGCTCATGTTCTGGAACGTGCGCTCGCGGCTAAAGCTTTTCCGCTCAGTGGCTTCGCGGACTTCTTGGATCGCGAGGCTCGTTCGCAAGAGCCACGGCGCGGTCTTCTCTGAGAACAAGTGGAACAGAATTGCGCGATGCGTGAAGAGGTCTTTGCCGGTTGTGATGTCGATCGCCGTGAGGATCTTCTCCATGACCTTGCCGATGCCGCCGATCTTGCGCACGGGCTGGCGCTGGATGAACGATACCACACTCTCGCGCGTGAACGGGAGCACAAACTGGCCATTGGGCTTGTTCATATCCGACGCGATCTACATGGGCAACGTAACGTACAAAAAGCGATAACAGTTAGCTACTCAGAGAGTGAGCATCTAGCAAAAATGATGTGTTCTACCTTGGCGAGCATCGTGTTCGCTGCGATGCCAGCACTCGCCGTGAGCTCTGTCTTGAGGCAGATCTTGCGGCGAACCTCATCCACAATCGCTGACGCAACCTGCACTCGGTCCTTCTCATTCATGCGCTTAATATGGCGCCCCTCGTCCTCTCCACTACCGTCGTCATCATGATCACTGCCGCATCCATTCTTCTCTTCTTCATCCTCGCTACCTGCATCCGTTCTCCCTTTTGAAGAGCAGTACGAATGCCAGTGCGCCTCCATGTACTCTGTGATGTCGAGTCGCGCTTCGTCGAGACTGAACGCCGAGAAATGCGGATCGTAGTCGGCAAAGATCTCGCGGATCTGGGTCGCGATCGCCGTGTACTTCTCAAAGTTCGGCGACACGAACACGAGCTCGGGACAGAGCTCCTTGCCGATGAAGCCGGGCATCGCAGCGCGCACGCCGAACTTGCGTGCGATGTAGTTGGTCGTGCAGATCATGCTCATGCCGCCTACGGCGAGCGGCACATCTCGCAGCGCCGGGTCGTCGCGCATCTCGACCGCCGCGTAGAACATGTCCATGTCCACGACCACGATCGTGCGCGTGAGGTCGCGCGTGGCTTCGAGCTGCACGACCACGTTGTCGACGCGCTTCTGCATCTGCTCGCGTCTGTGATCGGAGAGCGCGGCGAGCTGCTTGCGCATGTCCTGGATCTTCAAATCCACTTTCTGGTTCTGCTTCATCGAGTTCTGGAAAAACTTGGAGTCCTTGGACATGTCGTACACCACTTTCTGCACGCGCTCCTTGTCCACGTCCTTCATACCGGCCTTTTGCGCCGTGAACACGAACAGCTCGCGCCCCAGCTGCGCCCCTTTCTTCCCATCTGCATCGCTCTCAGGCGTAGTTGAAGCCGTTGTTGGCATTGTTGCTGCGATGGCGTTGCTCAGTTCACTTGTTTCAGTCGTGTGCAGCTTGTCATGCTCTTCTTGCGTGCCGCTTTGCAATACGAAAGTGCTGAGAGCGCCATCACCGTCCCTGCCGTTAGCTGCTGGTACACAAGCGCTGCTCTCTTCTGAAGCCATGGAACCGCTGTCGCTGCGCTGGAAATGCGCAAGTGCAGCCATGTGCGCGCGCGTGTTTGCTTGCTTTTCACCTCCGCATTTGCCCTTTTCACCTGTGAAAATGTTTCAAACTGAAATGTATTGACGTCAGAAATGCCTAAATGGGGACTAAATAGTGTGCACCACACCGATTGAACCCACTTGACGCGCCAAAAGCCGAAATCCAAGCTGGGTATGGCGCCAAAATGCTTGGGCAAAAATCTATTCTGTTGGCGCGCGCTCTTCATAAATATACGTGGCATTTATCACGACTATTGTCGCGTTCGGTGCCTCTCTCTGGACATGACAAGTCTAGCAGTCAATGGCGCCAGCAGCCTCGTGTGTAGTGTTCAGATCTCCATGGCTTCTGGGCATTATTAGAGAGGTCGGATACTTCCTACATGCCGGCGAGATCGAGCGCCTCCAGAGACCGCGGGATCGGGATGTCGAGCAGCGCTTCTTCCGTGATTGGATCCACTTCTTCGAGTCCGTCGGCGGCGTCGTTCATCGTGCGCGTGCGACTCGCCTCTTCAAATTGGCGGATGATCGCCTCGGTTTTCTCCACTTCGGTCTCCCATTTCACAGTTGCAGAGCTACAAATTGCACGCATTTATTCAGTTGCATTCCAAAAGCAATGAGGCACAAGTGAGATACCACATTAGGAATGAGCATACGCAGCAAACACTTTCGTACCTGGCTGCCCCGCCCGCGCCTTCGTTGTAGTTAGACACCGAGAGCTCCTGGTCTGGCTGGTGGATGATCATCGTCGGATGCTTGAGGATGCGGATACCGTTCCAGAGCCATTTCGGCACGTCCGCAGTCACCACAATCTCCTCTGAGAAGGCAGCTAAGTACTCGGATTCGTCTTTCTCAATGCCGTGGTCGCGCGTAAATCTGGCAAAAGCGATCCGAAAACAAGTAGATCGATCTATCATTAGTATCACCTATTGCGGGCTTTTCGTTGACAAATCTGCTAGCACATACCTGCAAAACTCCGAGACGGTTGCGACTTTGGTCCAGTTCTGCAGCTTGCGCAGCACCATGATGATGATCCCCGTGACGTTGGCGCCATCGAGGCAGTGGATGTACAGCGGCAGGTTCTCCTGCTTGATCACGATCTGCAGGATCTGGCTCACCGTCGCAGGTGAGACCGTGACGTTGTCGGACGTGAACTTCTCGGCGTAGAAGTGGTAGTTGACGATCTTCTCGGCAGCGCAGAACTCGGCCAAATCGGACGTGGGCGGCTCGGGGATGACGGAGATGATGCTCTTGAGGTTCAGGCGCTGCAGGAAGCGGAAGTTCTTGAGCGTCGGGTAAGCGCCGCGGTAGAGTCCCTGCTGCACGTTGCTGTAGCGGAACGGAGGGATCAGCGCCGGCGCACTCATGCTCGCTGGTTCCTGAGGAATCACACGCACACGCACAGGCGTTGCTGAGAGCACACTTTGTTTGGATTGAGCATTAGGGTTCTCCAAAGAGATACGCTCCGGCTAAGTACGCTTCTAGTAAAGGGTACTGTATCTTCAGATGTAAGTACGACGACTAAAGCTACATTCACTCTTGTGCTGACCCATTTTTGTTCAAAACCCATGACCCAGACCCGATGTGACGAATCAAGAACCTTTTATTTTGGGAAAATGAAAGATAAAGAGGCTGTTTTACTTGCACCGTACAGGTTTTGTAACCCATATCACATTGTTTTGACTATATAAAGGGCAATAATCACGGACTCACAGTAACTCCCTCCCTCTTTTTCTCGACTTGAATGTGGTGACTGCTGACTGACCTGATGTACTAAAGACGTGGCCATCTTTCGAACGCGGTCGTGGTTCATCTCGTCAGTACACAGGACCGATTGGTAAATCAAGCAAGCACACACAGACAACGCCACCAAGTCGTCAATCACCAAGCTCTCTCTCTCGACCAACGCTATTAGAGCCACCCCCATCCATCCATCCAGCAGCCATGTTCGTGATGGTCAATGCGTCCGACAACCCGTGGATGATCGCGCTGCTGCTCTTCGTGCAGGTGGTCGTACCACTGCTGCAGTCGAGCGCCGGCAGTGAGGAGGAGAACTCGCAGGCGGCGAACCTGCTCGTGCTCTTCGTGCTCGGGCTCGCGCTCTTCTCCATGTGGAAGCTCGCGCGCTTCTTCCGCGTGCTCTACGACATGCGCGGGTTGCGCGTGCAGCTCGGTGGCTGGCTCCCGCTCATCAAGGAGGCGTACGCGCGCGCGCAGGCTCTCGCGGCAGCGGACGTGGCAGCGCGCACTGCAGCAGCCCAGGCGCGCGAGACCGCGACTTCGAACGCCGATGCGACCAACTCGGAGAACTTTAACAAGGTCATGCGTATGATCCAGGTCATGCCGATGGAGGAGTACCGCACCTCCGCGGAGCTGCAGGACGCGGCGATCAGCGAGCTCAAGGAGCGTCTGAAGCGCCGCGACGTCGCGTACTTGCAATGCGTCGAGCGCAGAGAGCTCGTCGACCTGTTGGTCGAGTTCCGCGGCGGGCCGTCGAACAACGACACGTGCTGCATCTGCTGTGAGGAGTATCAGTCGGGCGACCTCATGCGCCTGCTGCGCAAGTGCAAGCACGAGTTCCACCTCGAGTGCCTTGACAAGTGGGCGTTCTCGTCTGTGAACCTGCAACGCCTGCCGTCGTGCCCGCTCTGCAACCAGGGACTGGAGTAGCAGAAAGCACAAAGTCAAGCCAGATACTAAATACTACCAGCCACCGCCATATCGTGACCAAGCAAGAAGAGCTCTCTCTCTCTCTTTCTCTCTCTCTCAAAAGATGGACAACGATACGGTCGTGCACGCAAGCAGCCACGCTTCAGTCACTGCCATCAAAGCAGGCACAGTCAAGGAGAGAGAGAGTGGAATATTCGTAAATTATCCCAATCAACAAGCACCAAATACACACATGCGATGGGGGGGATATGTAAACTGCGGCGCCTTCTTCTCCTCGTGCGTATAACACGCTCAAATAAAGCCATTCGCCTCATGTACCATCAATTGATTTCCATAACGTGAAGCTTCCCACGATATTTTGAACATGATCATGAATGAGCATTTTGATGGGCACAAATCGAGAAACCGAAACATAAACACGTCACTGAAGTGGGGGACGCCTGTCATTGGGTCAAACTGGCCCAGAAAAAGCAGACCAATTTGCTGGAACAGATCAAAAAGCAACAGGAAGATGATGCACTTGAATAGTCTGCTGGGCAAAGCGCCACGGCTCGCGACGCGCGCGCTGAGCTCTCAGGCCGGCGCTACTGCCTCTAACAGTGCTCTTGGTATGTACTGCTCGCTTTATCTGTCCCTGTTGCTGCTCGATTTGATAAATCAGAGAGCTCGCTAACACATTGCTATTCTGTCTCATCCATCTTGCTCAGGTCTATACTCCTACGGCGAGGGCTACTTGGGCTCACTTGGCACGGGCTCGTACGAGAACGTGGCGCATCCAGCACAGCTGCCGAGCACGATCGAGCTGAACGTGAAGCAACTCTCTGCCGGTTGGGCTCACGCGGGCTTCATCACGCAGGAAGGGGACGCGCTCGTGTTCGGCCGCACGCTGTCGTTCCGCGACGTGATCCGCTCGACCAACATCCAGCGCATCGCGCCGTGGCTGCTCTCATGGATGAACGACTTCACGCAGCGCCGCGGCGTAGACACGCTCGTACCGATGCGCGTGAAGCTCCCCGAGGGCGAGAAGGCCAAGAAGATTGTCTGCTCCACCGCGCTCACGTTTATCCTGACCGAGAGTGGCAAGCTGTTCACGTTTGGCGCCAACTTTTACGGCCAGTGCGGCAACGACCGCGAGGGTGTGAGCGAGCCGGAGCCGCAACTCGTGGACTTTGACGGCGACGAGGTCGCGGACATCGCCGCGGGCTTCCAGCACGGACTCGCGGTCACAAAACACGGCGCCGTGTTCTCGTGGGGGAAAGGCGAGCGCGGTCAGCTGGGCTTCGGCACGGCGAACATCAAGGCGCCGCAGGAGATCATCGCGCTCAAGGGCAAGAAGGTGGTGCAGGTGAGCGCGGGCTTCAACCACTCGAGCGCGCGCACGGACGACGGCGAGCTCTTCCTCTGGGGCAAGCTGCTCAACCTGCAGGGCAAGGAGGAGAGCAACGGCGACCAGGTCATCCCGCGCCTCGTGCGCACGAGCGACGCCGTCACGCTGCTCGAGTGCAGCCACTTCCACACGTCGTACATCACCGGTACGTCTTTGTCAGGAGCCATCTTGATATTTCCTCGATACCGACTACTAACGTGCGTCTGACTGTCCTGTTCCTCAATGATGACTCTCTTAGCGGATGACAAGATCTGGATCGTCGGCCGCACGCCCTCGGGCCGTCAGGAGAAGCAGGACACGCTCGTGCACGTGTCGTCGACGATGCACGCGACGCCGTTCCAAATCACGAACCCGCAGCTCGTGGCGGCCAAGTCCATCGTGCAGATCGGCAAGGGTGTCGACAGCAGCTCCTTTGTCACAGGTGACGGCAAGGCCTTCGAGTGGACGTACACCTCGGGACTCCGCCGCGTGGACGAGACGAAAGACATGGCGGTACAGGCACTCGAGAGCGGCTTCAAGTACCGTCTGCTGCTGGCCAAGCAGTAGCTTGCAGATGGTGCTGGTTTTGCGCTCTCTTCGCTATGACAACAACGATAGAAAATACAAAGTGCTCTTGCGAAAAACGGGTTTGAACGCTTCGATTTGTTATTATACACGCTCACCATTAAACATTGGTTGGTGTCCTTGCTGCGAAAAAAATAAAATACTCTCTCACTCTTGTCCTAACGTACACATCTTGATTCTACCTACTCTCTCTCTCTCTCTCTAACGCACTCAGAGATCGAACTCTTCTTTGGCGACGAGCATGGGCGTGATGCGGCGCCGCAGCCGCCGCTGCTGCGTGTTGGGGCTGCAGTCGACGAACGCCAGTTCCTCCCCATTCTCCTCCTCGTCGTTCTCGTCCAGCAGCGCGTCCAGCGAACATGCCAAGTTCTTCAGTTTCTTCTTCTCCATTTGGACGACATCTTTGTGCAGCGCTGCGTCGCTAAACTCGCTGCTGTGGAACGCCATGCTCTTGCCAAACTGCTGCAGCCCTCGCGCCGACGACGCCGAAGACGACGAGAGTGACCTGGCGACCACTGCATTCTCGTCAAGGTCCGCGAGACTGATTTCTTCCGCAAAGAGGCTCCCAGGTGAGCGCGTGAGATCATCGAGCTCACTCTCACCCTCACTTCTGCCACTACCAGACATCTTCCGAAGACCGCCAGCAGAAGCAGCACTTGAGGCACCTGAAGCTCCTTCTGACTTCCAGGCGTAGTACACGACGACGACGTTCTCGTTCTTGATCTTCTTGCCGCAGCGCTTCCAGATGTCAAAGCACGTCACCGAGCGGTCCTTCTCCGACCACCCGACAGCGTCAACACTTTCGGCACCAACATCACCATCTTCCTGCTTTTCGTGAAACTGGAGCATCGCATCCGCTGGCACGAGCGCGCGCGCCTTCTCCCACTTCTTGGCCATGTGCTGCGCCACTTCCGAGATCCGCTTGGTCGACGTGAGCTTCAGCTCCACTTTCGGGTTGCACCCGGTGCTCATGACGTGCGCCTTGGTGGCTTTATCCATCGGCACGATGCGCATTTTGATCGAGATCTTCTTGCGCGAGCTCTGCGGCGGCGTCTGTGACGTGACGTGATGGCTGTCTCTCTGTTTCTGTGACTGGTGCTGCTGGCTTTGCTGCGAGAAGCCCATTGTCGGCGCAGGACTCACGAACGACGCCTCCATGTGCACGAGCTGCTGTCTCTTGGGCTTCAACGGCGTCTCGTCCACGACGACCACAGCTGCCTCGATTGACTTGGCACGCTTGCGCTTCAGTGCGCTCTTTGTATTTGTCATCTCACTCGCTCCCAAAGAAAGCTGCTGGGGCTGCCGCTGTTGGGCAAGAACAACAGGGTTCGATACCAATGTCTGCAAAGATGAAGACGTGGCAAAAGCAGCACGTGCTTTCTTTCGTACCATTGGGTGGTGCACCACCGCCGCAGCCGCTACAGGTTCCGCATGGTTAGCACCAGTACTACCAGTAGCAGCAGACCTTGCCGACAGATTGGTCAGCACCGAGAACACACTCGATTGAGACGTGACGACGGTGCTCGACTGTCGCCCGATACTCTGCTGCTGCTGCTGTTGATGCTGCTTGGAGTGGGTGATCACGGACGGCGCCGAGTTGTACAAGTAACCAGCAGACGACTTGGCCTTGAGCATCTGGCGCCGACTGCGGATGATCGACTGCAAGAGCACGTGCGAAAGGCGCTTCTTGACGGACGGATCGGCGGTCGCCACATTCTGAAAACTGGAGAATGACACATACAGTCAGATTTAGAATCCGGTTCAGTCACATGCACACACAAGTCACCAGACCACGTACTTTTTCTTGTGGCTCTCGTCGGTCAGCAATTTGCTCCAACACCAGACGGCGATGCGCACTTCGTCCGGGTTGGTCAGGTCGATGTCGTTGTCGAGCTCCTTCAGCAGCCCCGAGATGTTGCTGAGCACGATCGTGTAGAAGAGCCGCACCTCGATCATTGTCTTGGTCTTAATCTTCTTGCTGATCGCGTCAAAGCGCTGCAGGAGCATCGTGCTGAACGAAGGGGATCTGGTTGTCGTGATAGTCGAAGAGGACTCGTCCGACGAGCGCTCGTCGACGGGCCATTTGTTCTTGAACGTCGAAAAGAACGCGCTTTGCTCCTGCTCGCTCCACGTTGTCGACAGACCCGGCAGCTCGTTCTTGGACGCCGACCTCCGTCGCTTCGCTGTGGCTCCTGTGTTGTTGCTGCTTTTCATCTGGGCAACGTCCTGCTCGCTTCGCACCGGTGTCAGGAAGCTGTCATTGTTGTCGCTGTAGATGATTTGCAGCTCTGGGGTCTTCACGGCAGGTTTGTTCATTGGCGTCAGCGCTTTTCTCTGTTTTCGAGATGCGCTCGTGGGTCGTTCTGTGGTGATGGTCGTGTCATTGGCCGTGTTGTCCAGCTTTCGCTTGGAGCGAGGCGTGAGCACTGTCACTTTGGTTGATGATGTTGTTATTGCCTGGGGCTTTGCCTTACTACTGCTGCTCACTGCTTCATGACGATGCGCCATGAACGGCGTCGACTTCGCCACGAAAATCGGCGACAGGTCCGACTCGAACGGAGGGAGCTCCGGGTCGTCGCCCACGACGAGCTGCTGGTCGCCCTCATACTCAAACGACGAGTCGCTCAGCATCGGGAACAGCGCGTTCACGTCGTCGTGGTCAAGAATCGGCGCGGACGACACCATCGAGCTGTTGAACAGGTCAGAATCGCCCTCCATCAACGGAAGTCCGTGCAGCTGATCGTCGTCTAGCCACGTGCTTAATGTGAGCGAGTCTACAC
The DNA here is from genome assembly GCA_023333955.1 of Globisporangium paroecandrum. Classification (NCBI taxonomy): domain Eukaryota; phylum Oomycota; class Peronosporomycetes; order Pythiales; family Pythiaceae; genus Globisporangium; species Globisporangium paroecandrum. The sequence goes on along the minus strand of JAASFU010000572.1, from coordinate 5,619 downwards.
AGCAAGTGCAACACGTTAGCCATATACTACACACACACGCAAATCATCGGACGTATCCACGGTAAAGCAAGTGCTCACCTCGCCCGGAAAGTTCCATCGTCCTGTGTGAGAAAAAAGAAGAGTCTCGTTGGAGCGAAGCGGACGTCGCGTGTAGGAAGCGGACGTCGCGTGTAGGAAGCGGATCGCCACACCAAAAGTACCAGTAGATAGAGCAGGAAACCGTGCGCACGTGCGTGGCTATGCGCGTCTTCGTCTAGGGGTGTATGCGCGTGTGCAGGCGCCCTGATCCGTCTCGCACTCGTTTCTTCTTCCTTGCTTCTCGTCGAATTTGGCGGTTGAGGGGCGATACTTTCGTTATACTTTGCGCGCGAAGTTCTCACACAACAAAGGCGAAAAGGCCTGTCTGACTGACTACCTCGTACCTAAGCGGAAAAGCGCGCCAAAACCAAACAATCCGAATTTCCAAACGTGCGCGCCAAAAAAAATGCAAAAACGGGGACGAACGGGTCGGGGAGGGATGAGTTTTCAACCAATTATTTATTTCAATGCATGTTTTCAGCGAATCAGTTTCATTTTGAAGCTGTAATTTTAGCAAATCATGAGTGATCTGAAGATCGGCATCATCCGGGGAAAAACCGAATGACCACAAACTGTACCCATCCATCTCTATCCACGGCATTTTGGGGCAGTAACAACATCATTTGCCACTGGACCTTTGCGAGCAGCTCCCGATTCCAGACTCCAGACCATGTTGACTCATCACTGGCTGTATCGGAGACGCTCATGTGAGCGCACGGATCCGATACTGCGTCTCTCGGATTACAGCTCAAGCGGAGGGGCTTCATGATGGAACCTTCCTTCCGCAACCGGAGGCGACGCTAGGCTAGGCTCTTCATCGATGCGTCCTCTGTTGCACCACGCAGTGGCTTCCGCATGCTTACCTAGAAGTACAGAGAATAGAGAACTCGTCATATGATTGGCTGAGATCTGCTCTGAGAGAGAGCAGTGAGTATAGCTCAAGCCCATGTGCTACCAGTTCGGTTGACCACGACAGCAGGGCATCAGCTGGTCATGTACATGTGATGCAAGGACAACCTTTGCTCTTGCTGCTTTTCTGTCACCCTTCCAGCAACCAAGTGTGACCATCAGCTGGATGCACAGAATCCGTTGCAGTCAGGGACGTTCCTGCTCGGTCACAATTGTACACGTGAGAGACTTGTACGCGTGTTGCCATTGATATTTTCTGTCTTTGGTTTTGCTTGTTGCTAACGCGATGGTGCCATACTACGTTGATCGGTAACTGAAAGTTTCCTCGTACAAAAGCACTTCCACCGAAAAAACAAGCAAAGGATAGTCAAGAACAATGGCAACTGGTTTTTTCTCATTGAATTTCTCAGGTCTGTGCTATTCAAACGAATCAGTAGTCGCACTGTCCACGGAGTGGAGGAGACTCAGTCACATTCACTCAGTCTTTCATGAACGAGTCTACAGCCACTCGGTGCGCAAGTGGTGGACGATCGGCTCGGCCTGCGGCAGCACCACTGGCTTGAACTGCACGATCTCGTCCACCTTGGCGCGGATCTCCGGCGTGATCTTGTCGACGAACTCGAGCGCCTTCAGGTTCTCGTCGAGCTGCTTGGTGCTCGTGGCGCCGAGGATCACCGTCGACACGTGCTCGTTGGCAACGCACCAGGCGATTGAGAACTGCGCGAGGGTAGCACCGACTTCCTTGGCGACTTCCGCGAGCTTGTCCGCCTTGGCGATGCGGTCTTCAAGTCCATTCGCAAGCAGAGTCTTGTACTCAGGCATCGACAGACGCGAACCCTCTGGGAAACCCTTGGAGTACTTGCCAGTCAACACACCCGATGCGAGCGGCGACCAGGTCGTGAGACCGTACTTGTACTTCTTGTAGAGGTTCACGAAGTCGTAGTCCACGCGCGAGCGCTCGAGGATGTGGTACTGCGGCTGGTCCATCACTGGACGCGCCAAGCCAAGGCGGTCCGCGATCTCGCACGCCTTGATGATGTCGTGCGAGTTCCATTCGCTGGTTCCCCAGTAGAAGGCCCAGCCCTGGTCGATGACGTAGTTCATCGCGCGTACGGTCTCTTCGATCGGGGTGCGCGGGTCCGGGCGGTGGCAGAAGATGAGGTCGACATAGTCCTGTCCGAAGCGCTTGAGCGCCGCCTTGATGCCTTCGATGATGTGCTTGCGGCTCAAACCGATGTCGTTTGGGCCTGGCTTGGTACCCCAGAAGATCTTGGTGCTCACCACCAAATCCTCGCGGGTCCACACACCGCGCTCGATACCCGCCTTGATGACCTTGCCCATGATCACTTCGGACTCACCGGCGGCGTAGCCCTCAGCGTTGTCGAAGAAGTTGATGCCGTTCTTGTAAGCGTGCACAAGGATCTCGTACGCCTGCTCAAAGCCCAGTTGGGTGTCGAATGTGACCCAGCTGCCGAACGAGAGCGTGGAGACGAGGAGACCGGAGTTCCCCAGGTAGCGGTACTTCATGTTGTGCGCAGGGGTGGCCATTGTAGATGCTGGTGCTTGGTGGTGGAGAGAAGAAATGGGGGAGCGCTTGTTGCGGAGGCTGCCAATTGAGATGTGTGTGAGAGAGAGAGAGCTCTTGTTCCCAATGCGCACCGGTGGTCAATCAACCCAGTGGTGGAGGTGGAGCACGTACTGTACTGCGCATTGCAGCAGTCGCGTTCGGCTCCATGAAGCTGAGGATAGTGGGAGGATCAGATTGCTGGCATGCAAGTCAAGAAGTCTCCATCAACAGAACAGTATGCTTTTAATACAAGACTACTGCTCGTCCACTTAGTGTACGAAAATTTATTTGAGTGGAGGACGATGGTTGTCAACCAATATTAGAAGACCCCTCTCTGCACACATCAGAGCCCGCCCACCGAATCACACGATCGCTTCAAAGCATGCGTCATCGCCGAGCTGCATCTCCATTGGGCTGTTCATGAGATGAAGGGAAGCACAAGTTTCTCCAACGTGGCAATTCGAGGCCTCAATTGCTGAGAACCCAAGTACCAAGCACGACACATTCAATGAATTTATGAGCGAGAGTGTGCCAACGAGGAATGTGCGTCTGATACTTAAGTACCAGGGGTGCGCCATCGTGGTAGGAAGCGCGCGGCAAGAACTATGATACTCGCAGCGAGGAGGAGGACGACAGAGACCTCGGACGTGCCGACAGGTGTCGTTGGTTGGCGCACTCAGTACGTAGAGAAGACACCCCTGATCGCGCAAGTGGATGGCTAGGCTGCAGTCGATCATCCGTACGGGCTTCGTACAGGAGGCCGCAAACTCTCGGCCACATTCAAGCGCTCTCTAGCTACACAAACGAAAGCGTGCGCATTCACCCGGCACGGACAAATCGGAAGTACGCTTCGAGATCAAACAGCGCGAGTGATACGCAGCGGTTCACGTCCTATATACGTCAAAGGAGAACACTTCACAGACAGAACCACAAGACAACAAGTAAGTAGAGAGACCCGCGGATTGGCTTGCGTCAAATCGGTCTACCGTAGCTGCACACACCTCACATCACGTACTTGTTCAACCGGATCTTGCTGTGACAGAAGGCTAGACCGGTGCACATCTCAGCCACCGCCCCACCTCTCTAGTAGCGTCTTCAGTCGAATTGGAGTTGGCGCCTCAAAGGATATTCTTGGCCACTGACAAGCTCTACGTGAGCTCCATCCTCTGCTGCTCCGCAATGAGAGAGAGAGAGCGGCGCTTTAAACGTTCGGTGGCGCGGAAGTCGGTCACTTCTGAGCCAGCCTTGCGCGCGGAAAAAACACAAATGGACAAAGTCCAACAAGATTTCCAGTACATACCGTGCGAACAAGCACTAGGCTAGGCCTTCGCGAGTCTTTTTGCCTGCCTGGCAAACCCCTCGTTCATCCTTCCTGCCTGCTGTGCTTGAAGCGTCTTCCTGTCTTTCGAAGGAAAGGACCGATCGATCTTCCCTCTTCTTCAATTTGGTTTCAGGAACCGTATCAGTCGCTCCAGCGTGGGGGACAACGTACGTGTCACGTGGCCTTCCTTGTGAGTGGCGTCTGGATCCATCCAGTCGTGTTGCTGGAGCTCTTGACGTCACGCTTTGTTTTTGGAAAGCGGTTGACCAGCAGAACCAGCAGCATCCAGAGGGAGGTGCTTCAAATAGAAGACCTCATAGTGGACGCCATATAGGACAGTCAACCTCTGATTTTGTCATCAACCAGCATCTTCTGCGCCAAAAGTGGGTTGTTGTCGTGACTTGCAAGTTACAAGGAACTTTTGTATCCTGCTGATCTTCTCAGTCTTCTTCTGCTGGAACTTGGCAACGCCATCATTCTTATCGATTGGGAGCAGAGACGAGGGCATGCTTGCTGTATATTCATAGTGCAGCTCAACGTGTTTGACGTTCGTCATGATATGCTCAACACAAGTGCGTTTGAGATCTGGTGCCAGCAAGGACCATGCCTTTGGCATCGAAGTTGAGAGAGAACCACGTTGTATACAGTGCATCGACAGTGTGGGCGTGTACTGGTACTTGAACTTGGACTTTGTTCAAAAGAGCTTGGGCAACTTTGTGGACCTCAAGATCTGGTAGGAAGCCAACTCGGACCTGTTCATCCTCCCGATGGAGGCCTGCTCCGGGTACCTCATTGACGGGCTCGGTACGGGATCCGACGTGAAGCTGCTGCAGCCCGAGATCGTCTGGCAGCGCGGTGAGATCTATGCGCGCGACATCATCAACGACCTCGCCAACTACGCCACGGGCTGGACCGACTGGAACCAGGTGCTTGACACCAAGGGCGGCCCGACCTGAGTCGACAACAAACGTCAACTCGCCGATCCTGGTCGACGAAGTGGGCAAGAAGGAGTTCTACAAGCAGCCGATATACTACGTCATGGGCCACTTCTCCAAGTCCCGCCGCACTCCACGTGCGTCAAGCTGGTCGTGAGTGCCAGCACCACGACGAGTCTCGAGAATGTGGACCGCGTGGCGTTCTTCACGCCGGAGAACCAGGTCGTACTCGCGCTCCAGAACCGCGACGCGGCGCCCAAGATCGTGAGCGCGAGCCTCACGTCCGAAGGCCGCAGCGTCAGCATCACGCTCCCAACCAACTCGGTGCAAACAATCATCATGGGCGAGCGCACATCCGGTTTGCTGAGTTTGTAAAAAACTATGCATATGCACTAAGAGAGGTTCTTTGCAAACCCATGGTGGTCATTTTTTTCATCAGTTTACCACGCTTCAACAGTTTCCAAATCGAAGGACTTCTAATAAGGCGTGACAACCACTTTCAGTTGTCGCACCCACTCTTGCATTCACTATACTCGATAACCCAGAGTCCTGTAAAAGAAGTGGGTTACGCTTGGTGACCTGAAGATGAGTGGGCAAAGCCAAATCACTTGACCACCTCAATCCCATCCACTAATGACAAGCAAGCGCCTTTACTTCCAGAGCCTCACAATCGAATTGGCAGCCTCCGCAACAAGCGCTCCCCCATTTCTTCTCTCCACCACCAAGCACCAGCATCTACAATGGCCACCCCTGCGCACAACATGAAGTACCGCTACCTGGGGAACTCCGGTCTCCTCGTCTCCACGCTC
>JAASFU010000571.1:0-19848 GCA_023333955.1 Globisporangium paroecandrum | reverse complement strand
TGCCTCGGCGAATGCTTTCCGCCCGAACAGTGGTCGCAGAGAGCTGAGAATGATTGTAAATGATAATCAATCCATACTGTACATAACCTCGTTTATGAGGTTATATTTTCTTTATAAGAGTCATCTTATAAGACACACAATCGGTTTGAGGACCAAACGTGTCGCTTATAAAGAGGGGTGACTGTATAGGGTATCTCACCTGCCTGCACAAGTTCCCTTCTCCCCAAGCAAAATGCACGTGGTCTACATTGTAGTTGGGTGGTTCCCAATATGAGGTAAGCCACACTATATGCACCTGCTTGCAAAAAATGCTGGTCACCTCCACCACGCCAGCATTCACAATCCATGCGCTTCGAATAGGCAGACGACGAGAAGAGACGAAGAGCTCCGTGACGGCGTGCGTCAACTGGTGTCCCTGCGAACGCTTCTCTGTCTTCTCTATCACGTGGCACGTCCGCTCAGCAGCGTACGAACTAGACGGTCAAGGCCACCATCTACCTAGAAAAGAGTTTCACTAAGCCATGCGTCGCTCTTCGCTGCGGCGTCCCGAGAGCCTCACGGACAAGTACCGGATCGTCGGCAAAGTGGGCGAGGGCACGTACGGCATGGTGTTCAAGGCCGAGGCGTATTCGAATGCGCTGCTGCCGCGGCCGAGCACAGGCGCCGGTGGCAGTAACACCGCGGCGCTCGCTGGTGGTGCTGGCGGCGCAAATGCGAACGCGAACGCGACTGCGGACGAGGAAGAGCCCATGACGTTCGCGATCAAGCTCGTCAAGTCGCACAAGGAGGGCAAGAACGACGTCGTGCTCTCGAGCGCGACCGTGCGCGAGATCAAGTTGTTGCGCGAACTGCACCACGACAATGTCGTGCACCTGCATGACGTGCACCTGGACCCGCGCGAGAAGACGCTAGCGCTCGTGTTCGAGTACGCGGACCACGACCTGCATGACATCATCGTGCAGAGCAAGCAGAAACCGCTCTCTGAGTACGCGCGCAAGTCGCTTATGTACCAGATCCTCAAGGGCGTCGACTACATGCATGACGCGTGGGTCATGCACCGCGACATGAAGCCGCAGAACATCCTCGTCGTGGGCCACGGACGCAAGCGCGGTCAAGTGAAGCTGGCAGGTACGTTTAATCCTGTTTGCTTGCCTTTATGGTGAGCTCGATGCTAACCTACTCTATCACTATGCTGGTATCATATTGCAGATTTCGGGCTTGCGCGACTGTACAAAGAGCCGATCAAGGCGCTGTCGGACGTCGAGCGCGTAGTCGTGACGCTCTGGTACCGCGCGCCGGAGTTGCTGCTCGGCGCCAAGCACTACACAAAAGCAGTGGACCTCTGGGCCGTGGGCTGCATCTTCGCCGAGATCATCAACACGCGCGAGCTCTTTTGCGGCAAGGAGGTCGAGGGCTCGAACGCGCCGTTCCAGAAGGACCAGCTCGACAAGATCTTCAAAGTGCTCGGGCTGCCGTCGCCGCAGACGTGGGAGGGGCTGGAGAACCTGCCGGAGTACAGCCACGTGGTACAGATGGGGCGCGAGCGCAAGTACCCGTCCCAGTCAGAGCTCAAGAACGCGGTCAAGTTTGGTAGCGGACGAAGCGGCGCCGCGCTCTACGATCTCATCTCGCGGCTTCTGGAGTATGGTGCGTGGTTGTTGTTTGTTGTCGTGTGTCTTTAATAGAGCGCAAGCAATGCGGTTGTATGGAATTTGAGTTAATAAACTCTGACCGGCTTGTCAACCTGAATGCAGATCCGGAGCTGCGCCTCACAGCGAAAGCGGCGCTTGAGCACGAGTATTTCACGCAAATTGTACGAATTCGGGAGTGGTGGAGAAGAGTATTGATTTGCCAGACATTAGCTGACACGTTTGCTTCGCGAATCTGTGTGTATAGGAACCCGAGCCGCGCGACTGGGCGTTTGACGAGCCTGGGAAAGAGCCCGTGTCGTTCCGCACGCAGACCGTGGAGACCGTGGCGGAGGAACAGCTGCCGTGGAAGATCAAGAAGGATCCTGTCCCAGCGGCGGACGCGGGAGCTCAAGCAGCTGAAGGGGGCGGGAACAATGGCGGAAGTCCGCACCGAGACCGAGACGGCGGGCGATCCCAGCAGCAGCAGCACCACTCCTCCAATAGTAGCGCTGCAGCCGCCGGTGGTGGTGCCTCGTCTCGCAACAACCGCAACCACCACTCGTCGTCGGCGTCGAGAGGCGACTCGGGCCGGCGAAGCGATCGCCCAAACTCTGGTGACCCGAACGCGCGCGACAATAGTTCGAGCAACTCTGCAGCGAATCGGAATCGCGCACCTGGCGCTGCTGGTTCGGCAGCTTCGGGTGCAGCCGCCGCTGGAAACAACAACAGCAACAATCCATCGGGCTGGCGAGACCGAAGTGTCGGTAGAGGAGCTGGGCCGTCGGGAGCAGGAGGAGCTGGGGATTCGTCGCGAGCAAATGCGGCTGCAAATGCGAACAATAAGCGTCCTGGTGGCGGTGGCGACCGCGCGAGCAGTGATCGCACTGGTACTGGAGGTGCTGCTGGTGGTGCTGCCGCTGCCACAAACGAGCGTCCGACGAGCGCAGGAAGACCTCGCAGTCCCAAGCAGCAGCGGCGCCGATAGGGAGCGTATGAAGGTGGATACTATCTGAGCAGAGTAAGAAAGACAGACAGACAGTACGAAAGGCAGAGAGAGAACGGGTGTTCCATTCTCGCAAGCTGATGCTTACCACTGCAATACTATCAAAAGAGCAAGCATGCTGGCTGAAACACGTCAGGTCAACAACCAATTTCAGGAAGTCTCCCAAGACACGCACTCTCCTTTGTAATCGTACGACGTCACTGTTGATATTCAATTCATTTATTCATCCCGTGTGAAAGCTCGCCTGAGAGGGCATACAGTCGATCCTTTTGCTCTACCTAGTTCTTCTTGGCGGTGGTCGCCAAGAGGCTCTCGATCTCTACGATGCTCTGCACGAGCAGCTCGCTCAGCTGCGGCAGGTCCTCGCGGTAGCTCGAGAGTTGGAAGAGCGAGCCGTCCTTCTCGATGCCGTAGCCGATACCGTAGCAGTCATCGTTCACGGGACCAAAGCTGCCGCCCTCGAGCGCCGGGCTCGACAGCGTGCTCGTCGACAAGATGATCTTGCTCATGACGTCGTGCGCTGGCAGAGTGAATATCTCCGGCGTCTCGAGTCCGGCGATGCCCGCCATGGCGCGCAGACCGAACAGGTGGCGGTCAAAACCCTGGCCCATCACACCGTTCTTCGTCAGCTCGCCGTGCTTCTTCACCGCGGTGCGCAGCGCGGCCTCTTTCTCCGCCGCCGACGCTGAAGCATTTGTCATCGCCTTGACAAAGTTCACGGCCTCGTTCGTGCAGCTGCGCACAGTTTCCGTGCGTCCGTGCTTGAACGCCGCCGTGCTAGCGCTCTCGTACGTGGCGACGAACTTCTGGTGTAGCTTGAAGTGCGCCAGCTGGATCGACATCTGCATGATGCCGTCCACGCCGATGTTGTAGTTCGAGCCGATCGCGCGCGTCACGGGCGTTTGCGCGCACTCGACGAGTAGACGCGCCGTCCACTTGTCAAACGTCTCTTTCGCCTCCGAGAGCAGGTTCTTCGACTCGCCGCTGAGCTCCCAGTTGAGCTCCTGGGGCTTCGCGCCGCCCGAGGACTTGAGCACTGGGTACTTGACGCTGTCGCCGTACATCTCGTTCAGGTAGCGCAGCACCGCGACACCGTCGCCCCACGAGTGCTCAAAGTTCACCGACGCCTTGCCGTTCGCCGACACGATCAGCTGGAAGCTCTTGTCAAACCAGTGGTTCGAGCCGTCGCCCACCAAAAAAGTGCGGCTGAGCTGATGCGGGGTCTCGGGCGACCCGTGTTCGAGCGAGACCACGAACAGCGCGCTGTCTATCGCGTCCAGCGACGCCTTGTTCACGCCGCTCGAGGAGATCAGGTGGTCTCTTGCATTCGCCCACGTGTCGCGGTTCAGCGTCGTGAACAGCCCCACACCTGGTTCGCTCTTCGTGCCCACGGTCAGCGGCTGCGCGAGGATCGCCTCAATGTTCGCGAGGATCTGCTCGTCTGGCACGGCCGAACCGTCCTCCTTCAGCACGTCAAACTTGAAGAACTTCGAACCACGCTGCACGACCACGTGGCGCGTGCCAGGGTACGTCTTGAGCTCGTCGCGACCGGTCTTTGGCAAGCGCGCGGACGCGAACAGGTTCTTGTACTGGCTCATGTCGAGCGGGTACGCGCCGAGCGCCGCCGCGCCGTAGAACGAGACCGACTCTGGGAGAAGCTTGGCGTAGTAGTTGAACGCGCTAGTCTTCGAGTACTGCGGCTTGGTGTGGAAGACGTCCGGCTCGAGCTTGAGATCGCGCAGCGTGCGGTGCACGCGCACCGTGGACGCGATGAGTGACGCCGCGCGCTGGCTCTGCGTGTTCTTGGCGGCCACCGGGTCCTCCTTAAGCTTGATCTGCGGGTTGTAGTTGATCACGATCGGCTGGCGGTCGTTCAGGTACATCTCGAGCCACCACTGGTTGATGTACGACGTGTGCTTGTTCGCGTCGTCGCGCGCCACGAGCGCCTTCTGCAGCTCGGGGCCGACGCCGTCCGCGAACGCCTTGACCGCCTTCTTCGTCGCCTCGAACTGCTCGGCAGACACCACGGGCTCCACCGATAGCAGGTAGCGCGCGAGCGTGTCCTCGAGCTTGGGGATCGGCAGGCGCGTCAGCGACTTTTGGAAGTGGAACGTCGGGATGACCGTCTCCTGCACGTAGCCGGAAGGGGGCGAGGAGGTCGCCGGCACCGAGAGCGCGCGCACGAGCTGGTGCTGCTGCTTGCGCAGGGGGGCGGCGCGCCGGAGCACCGCGGGCTGCACGCGCTGCATCGTGGGGAAGGAAGATACGGGAAGAGACGAGGAGACGGGAGGAGCTCTTCGCGGGTCCTGGCGATCTTTCGCAACTGACGGAGCTGACGGCGCGCTTGTTGAACAGAAAGAGAGAAAAAAGTGTTTCGAAAGCGTTGAAGGTTCACGTCTGGCTTCAGAAATAAACTGACGTTTTTGAAGTGACACGAGTGAGTGAGCCGAATGAATGAGCAGAGATCGATCCGAAACGGAGGGGGTTCCATAAGTAAGTAGAAGGTACTTATGCTGGTTGTGCCACACCAACTCTTTTCACAAACTTAGTGCTACGTACTTATGGCGAAGTACGAAGCAATTACCTTACATTTCAACTCATACTTAACGAAATTAAGGTCCAATATTGCATTCGAAATTCAACTTTGATATTCCAGAGCTTTTCGATGCACACACTGCTGCCTTTGTCTTTACGATCATGCAGCTACTGACAGCAGCGACATGCGGTCCATAATGCGAGCGAATACCCTGACATCAACTCGATTTCTGCTCTTGGTCAGGATCAATGAAGCCAATCCTTGCTGCCAATCGAGTTATTCCGATTCAGTCGGCTTCTGCCCAGGCAATGGCCCATACATTTGACCATTTGGCTCCTTAGATAGCAGCAGAACTCACTACTCTTGGCCGGAGTCACAGCTCTTCCGTGGGTCACGAAACTATGTTGTCACCAGTTCGTCTCAAGCGAGCAGGATATAAGAGAACACCTGCGGATTAAATCATACCAGACCCTCTGTGACCAGGTACTGCAATCTGCTCATGATAATTCCTGTCGACTTGTTTCTAGGACCCTCCCGGCATTGGTCAAAAGCTTGAGCACGACACGTTCCTACTCGGTATCTTCCAACCGCCCACGCGCATCTTGTGATGCACGGCTCAGGCGTGTTTGTGTTGCTGGCTTTGGGTCCAGATTACTCGTAAGTATGCTATAGCTGATTGGAAGAAGAGTGGCCGTCTTGCCGATTGGCCGTGAGCTTGGCCCCTGCTCCTGGCCACTGCCCAGACTGGGAAAAATGTCCATGTTACTCGCCTATTGATCGCGTTTGGTGATTTGAATTGGACATTTGCAACAGGCGAATGGCTCGATCTGTGTTCCATCTATCGTAGCTGGGTTCTCATCAGAGTATCCACTCCATCCAGTCAACACCAACTCAGATAGATACACAAACAGAAACGCTTCAATTGATACTTTATACTTCGAAGTAACATAGAGGTTGAGTGGCATATGACATCTACACACTACGGACGCAGGCTGGTGCAGTTTCTGACAGGTACACTGGACAGTGTGTTTTGCGTGGCTACTGGTACTACCTTGGGAGTTTTTGGCTGGACACGAGATGCAGAGTGACCGGAGAGCAAGCCGCCTTAGTTCTCACTATAGGCAGAGAGGTTCGAGCACGGCTCGCCAAAGCCGTGGGCAAAGTCCACCACCCAGTAGTACACGTACGGTGCAGTCGCGTTCACAGCGTACCCTGGACCGATGTGGGTGTAGTTGCCCAACAGAATTGCCTTGGAGCTCGGCGACTCGAGCCACGAGTTGATGAGGTCGTCCGCCTTGGTGTGCCCTGCGCCGATGACCTCCGCGACACCAGTCGAGTTGAAGCGGGCGGAGCGGCCGCGCTGAGAGGGACTGAACCCGTCCTCACTCGTGACGGTGATCAGGTTGGTCTTGGCCATGTAGTAGGCTTGCGACTGCGCGGTGTTGAGCAGTCTGTAGTTCATGCAGAGCTCCGGGAGTCCTGCTTCCAGGCGCCTCTTGTTGACCGTCGAGATAATGTTCTGGCGCACGAGCGCATTGCCGAAGATGTGTTCCGTGCCGAAGTCCATGTCCGCGTCCGCGCCGACCTCGTCGTCGTCGTCATCTGTTGGCTCAGGATCCAGGTCTTCAGCCTCAGCAACAGCGCTGACTTCTTCAATGTCGACCTTGGCACCAGCGTCAGGCGCGACGACTCCAGCGACGAAGTCTTTGCCAAGGTCGGCAGCGCTGTTGAACGTGAACCCGTCGCCAACGTCTTGTGCTGAAGTGTTGGTGATCACCGAGGAGGCACCAAGCAGCGCGACGAGAGCAAGAGCGGCAGTGGTGTACATGATCTTCATTGTGCTGTGTGGACGGGCGACTGGCTGACAAAGCTGGCTCGTGATGGGAAGAGGGCGGATTCGAGAATGATAAGGCTTCTTCACGCGTTTCGCTGCGTCTCCAAACAAAGAAAGCGCAACGTGAGTAGCTCCTCGTTTTCATTGTTAGAGAGCTCCTCGACGCGCAAGTGTGAGTGACTTTGTATACAGCTGTTGTGTTTGCAATAGGCGCTGGACCAGGATTCGTTGCCGCGCGCCTCAACGAAATGAGTAGAGGAAAAAAGCCATTTCGTTGACCTCGTCGAGTCTTATTTTGTGTACAATCGTGGACTTGGCAATGGCTGGCGACGCGCGAACGGGGTAGGTAAAGTCAAGGGCGAGGTCAGAGGTCCCACCCCCACTCACTTCGACCTTTTTGGCACACGCTTTTACGCAGCGACCAAGTCATGTGACTCGGTAATCAAACAAACCCTTGGGGTTCGTGCCGTCGTCACCCACACGCAACCACATTTACAAACAACGGACGATAGGCAGCGTGGCACCAGGAGGCTGCTGTCGTGTTGAGAGCGAGAGGTCTTCGTTTTTACTTGTACTCCAGGTGCTCTGTGGAAATGCTACCAAGTACTGTATTCAGCTAGAGAAAACTGGTTTGGCGAGAGGTCACTGGAATGGACCGGAAAGCCAGTCGGCCACGAAGCTGGAAGAAAGCAGTCCTCCGTACTGGACGAGCGATGCGATGTTGAAGAGGAGGTGATGGAAGAGGAAGAGGTACGGAACAGGACGTGAAAGCAGCTGTTTCACCTTCTTTGCATGCATACCTTTTGCCCTGCATAGCTGCTATGGATTCACAAGCAGGTAAAGCACTTTTCAGATGTTTGACGTGTTTACATCGCTACATTTGATACATAGAGAGAAAAACTTCAGTTTGTGGCTTACATCCAAAATTTGCCTCTTTATATGAATCTCATAAACTTGCTGAAAAAACGCGGGAAACAAAACTTGATGCCACAACCAAGCAGACCAAACAGACCACGACGCGAACTTCCAGCTTGCGAGATGCTGAACCCGCGCCGCCAGTCCAATGCAATAAATAGCCCCCACTTCTGCTCTCAGGTTGCTCTTAGGTTGGTGTGCAATGATAGGTAACCACAGGTTACACTTCCTGGTTCGACAGTATACCCTCCAGAGCATACCATCGTCGACGGGATGTCCACCTCACTTGGACGGAGCAGGCTGTGGACAATCTGAATGCACCAAAGAGCGCAGATCACCAAACTGAGACTGAATGGAAGAGAATAAACGAAGGAAGAAAGGCGCATAATCTCTTACTGTATTGACTCAAGTTTTCCACATTTACGCGATGCATGACACGATTTTGACAGATAGACTCGGAACTGACTGGGTTTGGGGTGGCTACTGAAGAATCGCTGGCGATTCGAAAGTAGTGATGGGCGGCAATGCTTGGATTGAAGGAATGGACGGGGCGAGGTAGTGGAGATCTTAGGCGACGAGACCCGAGCACGCTTCGCCAACGCCGTAGGAAAAGTCCACGGCCCAGTAGTACTTGTATTGCTGCGAGTTGTACACCGTGTACCCTGGTCCGATGTGCGTGTAGTTGCCCATCACGATATCCTTCGAGTCGGCCGACTGGAGCCACGCCTTGATGAGGTCGTCCGCCTTCTCGTAGCCAGCGCCGACGAGCTCAGCGACGCCGGTGGAGTTGAAGCCGGCCGCGCGACCGCGATCCGACGGACTGCTGCCGTCTTTGCCGGTGACAGTGAGCGAGTTGGTCGATGCCTGGTAGATGGCTTGCGCCTGCGCAGTGTTCATGAGCTTGGAGCTGAGGCAGACCTGAGGAAGTCCCGCCTCTTTGCGCTTCTGGTTGACCGTCATGATCACGTTCTGACGCACGACAGGGAGGGTAGCCAAGTCCAGGTCTCCCTCCGCACCGACCTCGGAAGCTGCAGCCGCCTTAGCATCGTCTTCGGTTACAACTTCACTGTTGTCATCTCCAGCGTTAGCTCCAGCCAGAGCGTCAGCGCCGGCGACGTCACCTTCAGCTCCGACTTCGATTTCGGCGGCACCGCCCGTTGCAAGATCGCCTTCGGCTCCGATTTCAGCAACATCAGTGATCTCGGCGTCAGTCGGCAAGGCTTCACGGTCGGCTTCAGCAACGTCCGTGGTGGCAGCAAGAGCCTCACCCTCAGCACCTTCAGTGGCATCCGCTCCGATGAACTCGGCGTCGTAATCGAGCTCGAAGTCAGCTCCCGTCTCAGCAGGAGCGAGTACGTCGGTGCCCAAGTCAACCGCGGTGATCTCTTGCGCCGAACTGGTCGTCGTCGTGGAGGCGCCAAGAAGAGCGATGAGGGCGAGCGAGACAGTGTACACGATCTTCATGGTAGTAGCTCGTTGGGGTTTTTGTGTGTGAGGGAGAAGGATGGATGGTTGCTTGGCTAGCTCGAGGCGAATTGGAGAATAAGTTTTGGTTCGTGCAGTCTTCAATGGAGCTCCTCTGTAGATGAAAGGAGCTCTTCGTTCACTGACTCCAAAGAGCCGCACTAGCCCAAAACAGATGCCCATCCATCACAGCGATTACGAGCGGTGAGAGCCATCGAAACGCGCACACCGTATCCACCACCTGAGCCACGAACGAGCTCCAGGTGACCATGCGATTCATCCGGTTTTACTAACAAAGGCAGCATAACAACCAGACAGAGCCACAGCACAGGTCCATGAGAAATGCCCACCACTGCTTCTACCGAGTGCCGGTTGCGAAATATTCGTACGCTTGGCTGATTATCCACTAGGACTCTTCTTATCCGATCCATCCAGCTTGACTTGGCTTTACAAATCCCACAGCATGCCCCGTAGGGAAGACAGCCGGCGCTTTTACGCAGGATCAAGGATTGCACGCTTGGGGTTGTCAAAGTTTACTGTTGCGGGTGTTCTTGTGAGTCAGCGCGATTTCTCGGGGCGCTGGCCAGCCATCTGCATGGACACCACCCATGTTGCGGGCGATAGAGTGGGGGCCATGTGGATTGCATCGGATCATCCAGCGCTTGGCCGGCTGGCGCTAAACCGCAGCTGGCTGAATATTAATCGCAGAACAGGACTAAACAGTGGCAGGAAAAGCCAGCGAGCCAGCAAAGGTCGAATTGAACTGACCCGAGAGCTTCGCCTGCTGTATGGGTGCGAGTGTGAACCAGACGCGCCGCGTTGGAAAAAGGTTCAGGCGCGTTTGGGAAACCTGCTGCGTGACGCGAAAACAGGTGGGTGGCAGACCTCTCGCCTTTGCTATCACATATATAATAAACAAAAAGGTATTTCTACCTCAATATTTACGAAGTAAATTGAAGCATTTACCTGAAGTATGAGATAATGGTGCTTCTTAACAGTAAATAATAAATTTACGAACTGACTTTTCCGCACCGCCCCCATTTTACATTTTCAACGAAACTGGAATTGCGTGAATATGCTCAATGCCGATGCTGACAAGGCGCTCGCTCTAATCTAACTAACGTGAGCTCTTCGTGGTCACTTTCGCTTTCATTCGTCGTCGGTGGCAACTCGCTTATCGTTGCTTAGTCCTCCGTAGCTCTTCGCGTCAGCACCAGTTATCATCAAGTATGCAGAGTCTGCGGGTGGTGTTCGCTGCGGCTCTCGTTGCGGTCCTCATGGCAATGACCGAGATGTCAAGCGCCCAGGACGCCGGTATCAGCAACATTGTGGTGCTGCGCAAGACCCACTACGAGCGCGCACTGCAGGCCATCAACTTCCGCAAGGAGCTCGTCGCCGCAGTCAACGACAAGCGTTCCGAGCAGGGACTCGGCGCTCTCTGTGTCAACACGTACGTCTTGCTGGTGGCATGTTGTGCTTGTACATGTGTATCTTCATGCCGAGCTTAGTAGGCTAATGCGTATGTTTCTTGTGCATTTGTAGCAAGCTCATGGTCGCGGCGCAGGTGATGGCGAATGACATGGCGAAGAACAACATTGTGAGCGCCACGGGCTCGGACGGGTCGTCGCCGTCGTCGCGCGCCGAGGCGCAAAAGTACAACAGCACGTCCGGTGTCGCAGAGCTTGTCGGCGCCGGGTACGAGACCGTGCGCGACGTCATGGACGCCTGGATCAAGTCCTCAGACACGAGCAGCACGCTTTACGGCAACTACACGCACCTCGGCCCTGGGTACACGTTCAACAAGAACCAGATGTACTGGAACTACTGGGTGCTCGACTTCTCCACGGCCGCGAATGAGACCTGCATCGACTTCTCGTGATTCTATTTTGGCTGTGTAAACGCGTCCGTCGCTCACCGCCATTGCAGCTCTCCACTTCGGCTTGAAGTACCGGCAGTAGGTTGTTTGTTTGTATCTGTATCTATGTAGACGCAGCTCTGATGCTATCGCTGTGAGTGGTTGGAAATGTAATAAACAGCGTGTGAAGCTCCTGATACATGAGCCTCCAGGCGCAACTGCGCATACTGAGCGCATACAGCCCGCTGGTACATACTTTTTCCACACCCTTCCTGTGTGCATGCTTGTCGTTGGGATTGGCTCAGGTACTCGCACACTCTCGCTCCGAGGCACGGAATGACAGCACCACTATGGGCAACCGCCAATACATTCGGACCCAAAAAGCGATCGTGCCCACGAGAGCATGCTGTTGCGACTCGCATGTGGGCGGTATGAGCGGCATGGTCGCGTTTGTTCTCACGAAAGAGAGAGAATGACAATGCAAAGCCACTTTGCCGCCTGCCATGTATGCCAATGAGAGTGTTGGTGCGAAACGGCTCGTGGCAGTTGCGAGCAGATGATGTGGAAGTTTCATTGCTGCCGCTTCCTATTGTTCCTTCCGCAAGTTTCCTGGCCACGCGACCATGAACTGCGTCGTGCTGGAATGTGAGCTGCTGGCGCTGGGAACCAGGAGTTGAAACAACACCAGTGAATGGCGTCCCATGGCTTTTTCGCGTCGTCCGCTCACTTCAACTTGGCCACTGTAGCTATTACTAATGCACCATCGATAAACCGCACGTAGGTCTTCGCTCTGTCGTTCTTTGTCGTTCCTTTTGGCCAGTTCAGTTCTCAATTTGCAAGCTCCCAAGTAACAAAACCTAGAAGAAAGCACCGAAATGGCCACCAAGGTTTCATCATCATCTCTGTCGATTGTGCGATGCGTCCTCGTCGTTCTGGCGCTCTTCCACGTGTTTGCCAACTGAGCGACGCTCACCAGGCGCTACAGCAGCAGAACACCAACAACCTCCGTAGCTTGAAAGAAACCGCAACAGAGATCGAAAGCGCAGAGGAGGTCACAAGCTCCCTGCTAAACGCTGTCAACGCCGAGCGCGCGAAAGCCAAGCTGCCACCGCTCTGCATGTGCAGGTGAATTCCAAGGCCCCACATGGCCCCTTCCATATTCCTAGTAGTGCTGAGTAGCTGATGAAACTCATATGTCTTTTACTCTTTTACTCTTTGGCTCAATAGCAAACTGCGCGACGCTGCCCTCGCGCATGCTATCGACATGGCGACGCGGAATTACATGGGCCACACGGGCTCAAAGGGCTCGACGGTCGCGTCGCGCATCGCCGCCAAGGGCTTCGCGTACACTACTGTGGGCAAGAACGTCGCAGCGGGTCAGCCAAGCGTACAGAAAGTGATGGGGTCGTGGATGAACTCGCCCGGCCACCGCGCGAACATCCTCAACCCGAATTACCGGTTCTTCGGCTCGGGGCACGCGTACAGCTCCAAGGCGACCTACTGCAACTACTGGACGCAGAACTTTGCCACGGACGGTGCGAGAACCACGTGTGCGTGAGCGCAGGGTATTGTAGCGAAGTGGTAGCGTCTATAATATAGTAGTGATAAATATACAAGTGGTGTTCAAGTGGCAACGAAATGTTCCAGAGTCCCAATGTCTCCGTGTTGTTGTTTGTACCCTTTCGTTGCTTCAACGAGGAAATGTGCGACTTGTGACGTCCTTTTGTAACAGGTGTGAGAAAACAAATGAGCATTAATTGTATTCATAAAGGAAATTGTAGTCTGTAATTGCTTTGTTATTTAGCACTCATCGTAGATAAAGACGTAAATGAGAAATAGAAGGATCCTCATTGACTGTAATCTGTAGAAGAAGATCCGTTTGGCATGACCAACTTCCTCCACATTAACTGAACGAGAGAGAACAAGAGCACAAGAGCAAGTGAGATGGCACCAGCGACACAGAATGCCCATGCGCTGCGCAAGGTCCAGAAGCGGCCCAAGCTGCTGCAGTGTCCGCTGCCTCTGGGTCTCGAGGACAGCACTCTCCGCTGGACGCAGCTGGCGCGCGTGGTGGTGTGGCTGGAAGACCGAGTGATCCGCCACGATCCCATTGACGCACGCGAGCAGCTACGAGACTTTGCCGATGAGGAGCAGTGGATACCGCACCTGAACGAGGTATCTTGCTCTTAGTTTCGGGAACGTTGATCCCATCAAAGTATCCGCATGCTGACACTTGTGCTTGTTGCTGGCGAATTGTTGTAGTACTTGACGCGGCTGTCGTGCCCATTGCTAGCAGAGTTTGGTGGAGATGACGCCGTCAGCAGTAAAAGCAGCAAGTCCATGATGTTGCGTGAACGTGACTTGGTCGCTGTCGTTCTCTGGCTGACAGCTCACGCCGTGAGCTTGGAGTTTAAGGAGAACGGTGCGTGCTACTGTGATAGTAAACCACTTCAGGTGTGGCTACTGGCCGCATGACGTTGATCGATTCTTCTGATACAGTGGACGAGATCACTCCAAGCCAGGTCAGCTTACCTGATGCCACGTCCTAATCCTGCTCTTCTGAAGTGCTTCGCGCGCTGCGAGCTCTCTATGAGGCGACTTAGGCAGCTCAGGAGAAGGGCAAGACCAACAAACAGAAGAGCAATAACCTGACGGGAAATCAAAGTCTTTCGAAAGAGCACCTTGAGGTACGCTGCTTCGCTTGGATTGGGATGGGCCGGCATTGCACTTGAACGAATCCGAACAAAGTTGTTTGTATGATTTGTGACGTGTACAGCAAATGATTGAGACGATCACTTCCATGCAAACAAAGCCCCAAGAGCCCGCGAGAGCTGACAAAGCTGGCCAACGTCAAGCCGAAATTTGTCCAATCGGAGACAAAGTGCAGCACGCGATGCAGCTCCTTCGAGACATGTACATCAACGACCTCAAGCAGCTGCAGCTGGAGATCAACAGCTTGATCGCGCGTGTGAGTATTAGAAGAGTTTAAACTTGTTCAGTGTCTAAAGTGACACACACACACACACACATCTTACACATTTCGGAATTTGTCGACACGTTGGTGCTTTCAGGCACAGGAGCACACGGCCGATCCGGAAATCGACGTGAGTCTTGGGAAAACGGGAGTGTAGCCACCCAATACTTTCGTTCACTGTCAATAGCAAATATTACCACTGTAGTAAACACCTGTGGCTTGGTTGCGTACCCACATGATTTGGTTTGCCTCTATTCTCTAATGGTTGTTAAAAGATATATCCAACACACATTTTCTTAAATACCTCCAGCGCGGCAGTAGCACAGCATCGCTTGCTGCAAGAGGAGCCCCATCCGTCACTCCGGACCTCACTCGGCGGCATCGTACGAAGCGGTCGAGAGTCCGTACTTCTGGTCGTCTTCCAGCTTCATGGCGCCGATGCTGTCGAAAACCCACTGTGTGTATAGCAGGTAAGAGAAATAGATATTCGAGTTAGATCATAGAAGCCAAGTCTCAAAGTTGATATTACACAGTATACAACCATAATACATTCCATCCAGCATACCTTGGCTGCGACAACGCGGACCCCCGTTCGCTGGGCTCGACGGAAGAGCGAGCCGTCCCCGCAAATACACATGTCTGCGACCGAGATTTGGTTGCAAATCTGAATAGAAAACGAGGCACAGATGTGTCAGCAAAGAGAATAAATGGACTTCATCCCCACAACAGAATGATAAATCCAGTCAAAACACATGGACGCACCTCTCCGCCAGCGCACTGCAACAGACTCTGGAGCACCTCGCGAGACGGCTCCACGTTCGAGCCGACGAAAAACTTCATTCCCTTGAAGATCTGGCGCGCCTCCGGGTTCATGCGAGCGAATTTGTTTGCGTGGATCGCCAGCTCATAGTTTTCCTCTGGAAGCCACTGCTCCTGCTCCAGGGACGAGAAGACCCACGCCTCCGACACGATCCACGCGCCACGGGCGATCGCAAACAGCACTTTGATGGTCCGCTTCGTGTCCTCGCCCACAATCAGATGCGTCACGGCAGCGGAGTAGTCGACGCTCTTCACAACACGCGCCTTGCGGTACCCAGGTTCTGCCACCATGCTCGCGTCGATCGCGTGCACAGCGCACTCGATCACTCCTCGCGTTTCTAGATCGACGCCTGTGATGCCGATCACTGAACGCACGCGTCGAGGAGGAAGAGCGCTGATCTTGTCCACTGGCGTCTTGACTGGCGTGTTACCAAAGCTCTTTGTCGATCTCCGAGTCGACGACGAAAGACGTTGTGGGGTGGTAAGCCGCTCCAGCTGATCGATACTAACCTTCTCGTCGGCTGACGCATCATGATCCGATTGACTTGTAGCATTCGTCCCGCTCAGCCGCGGCTTCTTGGTCGCGCCGCCATACGAGCTGCTGCTCGTTGAGAGCGAGCGCTTGGAATCTCCTCTCTCGGTCACGCGAACGGGTGTCATTTCCAGCACTGAGATCGAGCGAGCACCAGTAGACCCTGCTGCTGCTTTGGACTCGCTTGTTTGTGAAGAAGGCTTGGATGGCGTTCTTGACGGAGCTAGCGGCAGTTTTCTCGCGGCAGTAGTGAGCTTGGAAGCAGCACCATCACCACCTGGTGTCACACGCTGTCTTCTCGAAGCAGGGGCACCAGGCTTCGTGATAGTCTTTGGTGTTGTCAGGATTCTTCGAGAGGAGATTCCAGGGGCGGTTGACGCTTTGGGGCTTGTGACGACCGACTCTTTCACTCTAGTCGACGCTGAAGGGGTCTTCGGTTCTGGAACTGCTGTCACCACCAGTTTTCTCGTGGCTCTTGTCGGCGCTGACGGAGTCTTTGGTGCTACTGCTGCTGTCAGTGGCTTCCTCGAAGTAGCTCTTGTTGACGCTGCAACTTCCTTGGCTGGTACCACTTCATCTACAGTAGTCTTTGACGCCCTGCAATCCTTGCACAGCCGTCGAGCTCTCGTGTTGCTGCAGCCACAAGCACTGCATTTCCAGACACCAGGAGCGGTCGCCAGCGCCTTTCTAGCAACTTCCAATCTCGTCAAAGTGGCATTTCCTGATCTTGTTGATCTCACAGGACGCGTTGGTATGTCCGACACGCCAACGCTGAATGAGTCGGAGCTGATTTTCGATTCTGTAGTCGAAACTTCTGCAGCAACTGCAGGTGCTACGCCACCAGTAGGAGCAGCAGTGGATGCGCTAATGGAGCTATCTTCCAGCACACCCATAGTGGTAGCAGCAGTCGGAGCATCGCTAGCATCTTCAGTCGCAGAGGCACCATCCTTCGCGACACCTTCGTCATTAGCTGGTACAGTCGTTGCAATTGGCACAGCTGCGATGTCACTCTTCGAGCCTTCAGTCGAAGCAGGCAAAGGTTTACATTCTTCATCTTCAGGGTCCGACTGGCTTTCAGCCACACAGTCGCTCGTGGGGGTGTCCTGAAAGAGCTTCTTTTGCGGGTTGGGATCAGCAGAGACAGCAGAAGCAGCAGGAGCAGCATCAGCAGCAGAAACAACAGCAACAGCAGGAGTAGGAGTCTGGTGGTGCACTGGCATCGTGAGCGTGGCGCTCGGCACTTCTGACATCGTTTTCCTCCGCTTTGCAGACGACAGCGGCCGTCTCTTCGAAGACGCTTCGACCGACACGGGTGTGAGAATCGTGTCCAGATCTAGTTTCTTCTTTGCTCCGTCGTTTGTGCTTTTTACGTCCCCTTTGACCGGCGTGACCAGGTCGACAACGTCGCTGCCACCACCACTGCCAGCCGTGATCAGCTTCTGGATCGCATCGGACGCCATCGGCTCCATCGACAGCGCTCGTCGCTTCCTCTTGACGGCCTGCGAGCCCAATGTCGCCGCTGCTAGTGCTGCGGCAGCACCAAACTGGAACTGGATCGCTGCGTGTCGAGACGTAGGTGCTGCAGCAGTAGTAGCACTCGTGGTAGTAGAACTGATGTTGTTATTGTTGGTCGGCTTCCTCGAGTTGTGGATCTCACTCACACCCTTGGCGTCCAAGGTCTTTCTCCGATTCGCAGTCGCGTTTGCTCTGGCGCTGTTGATACTTGTGCTGCTGGCGCTGTTGTTGCTGGTGTTGCTGTTTGTGCTGAACGCCAAGCGCGATGGTGCGGGTGTGTTGCTCGTGCTTTTCGCTATCGTCACAGGCGCTGGTGTTGGATTTGCTAGCACAAACTGCTTCATCGCTCCATTCAGATGCAAGTGACCCTCCGCTCCACCGACGCCTGTTGTCGTTTTACTTACAGGGAAGTAAGTCTTCTCGTCCATGCGCGTCTTCTTCACGTAGCAATCGTTCACCCAGAGCTGCGACACGATCTGCAGCTCCGGCCTGCCGTCGACGCGCCTCGCCAGACCCACGCTGATGTTCGACTGCCACTTGGCGATCTTGTCCTTCCACATGGACGTGAGGTGGCTCAGCACAATATGCGTCACGCGCGGCGTGAAGCGCTTGACGATCACGGCGCCGAGCTCCGCCATCTTCTCCGCCACGACATCGCTACAGTCGATCTGCGCGTCCTGCCCCATGCGCACGTCCACCATCGCGAAGACCCCTGCGAGCACGCGCGCCTCCTGGTTCACGATCGCGCCGGCGGACAGGCTGTTGCGGCGCTTGACCACCGCCGCTTTGGCCTTGGCGGGCGTCTTGTTCCTGTTGCTACTGGCGGCCAACGTGGATGAGGCAGACGAGGTGATGGCGCTAATACTGACGTTTGTCGCGCTGTTGCTGCGTCGGTGGCCGGGAGACGTCCGCGTGCTCATCGCGGGCGTCAACGCAGCCATCCTCGCAGCTGCCAGGTAAGAGAGAGAGCTGATGAACAGAGGGTGTTTCAACGCGCGCACCTCCTGGTGGCGCTCTAGCTTGCGCTTTCTTGCTTTTTGGCGGGTTTTCAAATGAAAAGCGCAGTCAAAACGCACAAAAGCGGGAAGCGAATGCCGAACCTAACTGCAGCGATTCATTAAAGTACGAAAGAGCACAATGTGCGTTTTATTCGACACGTTAGGTACGAATCAGTCCAGGATCAGACTCAGCCCATTTTCTGGCAGTTGGGATCAGAAACGGGGGATGATTTTCTGATCCGCTCTTTTTCCACCACACAAGTGAATCGTCAATATTGGGAAATGACCATTTCCTGATTTTCTACACCAACTTTCGAGAGAAGCTTTAGAATAACATATTGTAACCGGTCTCTTGCTTGTAAGTAGCGTATATACAACATCAAGTACCCATGATGGGTTGATAGTTCCATAAACAGACAAAAGAAATCAGTAAGGGGTATTTAACTTTTTTAAGTTAGGAGAAAACATGTGATTCACTCATTTTTTTAGCCAATTATATCCGTGAACTATCTTGCTCAAAAATCACATTTAAAAAAAATGTGAATGTCCAGTCGTGTTGAAGAGGGATATAGGGTTCAAGAGGTAAAATTCTATTAAGCTTCAAACAGGGATTGCTCACAAACTCTGTCGCGTCCATCAGATTGAGAGGTCGAATCTTACGAGCGACAGATACATTTTGTTGCGTGGGTGCAGCTTGCAGCTTGCAGCTCCTCCAGGAGGGTGTCCAGCAGTTTGCGGTCGTTGCTTCTGTCACTTGTTGCCCGGCTTTGTTCGCTAGGTGCATGGCGTCTTGTTGATCGACGGCGAAGACGTCATGAGGTACATCGCCCACCATGCACTTGTCGATCGTTCGCATGACTGCGAATCGCCGAAACTACGTCATAAAGGCTCGGATGACCTTGCAAAATGGGGTCAGAATTACGATTCCCTAAGTCTTACGTAAAAAAGAATTATCCATTGGTGTTGAGCTCGATATTTAAAAAATTATAATTCATTTTTTAGAGTAGTGCTGACTGATAAAAGACTGCATTTAACCGTGTGTCATTGAGATGATACATAGTATGCTGGAAGCTCGCGCAGCTCTCCCATTTCTAGTTGCGAGCGTAGTAGACAACGAGAAACTGATGAACCGTAGCTGTTGCAAGAATACAAATGAGTCGCTTGCTGTCCCAGGTCCAAGAGAACAAGATATAAAATTTGTACTATTGTGCTTTTCAAATATTATGTCAGTTTTGAAGTCTAAAAACGCGAATAAATCCAAATGATATTTGCTTATTCGCGGTTCTCACTAGTTTTAATATTATTGCCCCACAAATAAGAAAAACGATTTGCTAAAAAATAGTACGAATAAGAGCCACCAATTGCTAAGCAGCGCGTTCTCTTCCACAAAGTCCAGTGAATGGCGCTCAGTAACAGCGCCATCTCGGACATAACTCGCACTGCCATTTTCCTTTTGCTGTGATGGCGTTCTCGAAAGACCTGCGATGGAGAGCTGTGGTTCTACACTACCTGTATGACGTCGACTTGAACCAAGTCGCCTTGGTGCTCGGCGTCTCGAGCCGCTCGATCAATAGGTGGTATCAGTGTTTTCAGCAAAGAGGTACCATGTGCTGGAAGCCGGAAGCGGAAAAAAGCTCACGGTGGCCGCAGCATGTGCGTGACTTTGTGTTGAATTACATTGAAACCAACCCACGCTTTTATATCGAAGAGCTGCAGGCAGAAATGCGCGTCAAGTTCGCGAATGTGCCAGCGTCAGCGTCCACGATATGCCG
>JAASFU010000570.1:0-19895 GCA_023333955.1 Globisporangium paroecandrum | reverse complement strand
TGTCGCACGTGCCTTGCGTGCGTGTGGTTTACGCTACTTGTTTTCTTTTGCTATCCTAGAATGTATGTAAAAAGGGAGAGAGTCTACATGATGGTGGCCCGCACTCCAAGAGTGAAGGTCCTGTAATCATGCATCCTTACACTCAATATCATGTCTTTGCCTGATTTGTCCGTTTTAAGTAAATTTTTGTGCACAAATGGAGCTCATCGATTGGCCAAGAGGTTGATGTCTGTTGTAAAGAACCACCGTTATAACTAAACAATGCTGGTACTATTCACTTTCTTTACTATCAAAATGCATTTTGTCGCAGTGGGGTTTTCACAAATCTGTGTCGAAAAGTCGTCCATAGTGACGAAGGTGAATAGTATGGCGTTTTGTATGTGTCCCGATTGAAGCGCAATTTTGGCACACGCAAACTTATTAATGTTCAAACTAATAACAGCAGCGAGTCGATACAAAATGCATAGAAAGGGCACTCTAAGGTATTATGTTTGGGGATATACAAATGGAGGAGACATTTGTATGAAAAACAGGAAACGTATTAAAAATATGCAATTCGTACTTAACAATTTGTATGTAGGGGTTAATCATTTTAATGTGGTTTTAAGTTCTCTAGAGGATGTTGTTAAGGTGTGACAAATGGCTGTTATTCAAACGTATTAGCATTTTAGCGCAAAATGCACTTTTTATCGCGCTGTGAGTATGACAGCCCGAAGTATTGTGAACCAAGGAGTGAAGCCCAGCTGAATGGCCAGGTTTACAGAGACCAACAGAGACTGTAAGCCCAATCATTCAGTGGGGCTCTCCACTTCGTCTTGGTTCGCCAGACTATCAGACTACGAGCTGTGCAACACTGCACGTTTGGATCATCATCTCGTCAGAATCATACCACGCTCCTCCAAAACAATTGGACCATCTTGAATATCGCTAGGTAGGTATAACCTTTTACTACGGTGTATTCTGTGCCAGCATCCTCCTCCTCTTCTTCTCAATGCAAAGTGGTGGACAAAATCGACCTCCATTCACGGCAAACTTTACTTGAAAAGAGCGTAACTGGTCGTTGTATTGGTGTAATCGTCACTTCTTTCCACCCAGGCAGGTTGTATCGGTTCAACCCAGTGTCAACACGTCGATAACTCGGCGGAAGTGTTCAACGACGGCTCCATAATGATGGAGGCGATCCAACAACAACAAGTGAGTCACGCTCACAACCTCACAATTGACCGCGGCAAACAGTCCATGCCGCGCGAGTCTGTGTGAGCGCGCCCGAGTGCCTGGCTGTTCGATCAGCTGATCATGGTGGTGGCGAGAAATCGACATGCCGCTCGCTGACTGTCTGAACACGCTGTGCTGTAATCCATCGACATCCACCGCACTTTCGAATAGCAACCAACGTGTGCTTTATAGTTTATTAGCAATAGCGATTTAAAAACTCACAAAACTCTCTTTGCATCTCTCTCTTACAAGAACACCCAGGACAGCAAGAGCGCCGCGTGGACACTGAGCGCAGCAAACTGCAAGCTCCCACTGCCGCTCGTCTTGGTCTTGGTGTCCAGCGTCTCGGTTCTCTCCTGCTCCTTGGAGCTGCTGGAGGACGTGGTCGCTGGCGCCGGCGCGCCGTTCTCCGAGTCCTCGGCGTTGTCGCTCCACGTGCCCACGACGAGCAGGTCCTTGTCCATGAGGATGTGCTGACCGTCGTCCTCGACGCTTGTGATGCCCTCCGCGATCTTCCAGCCCGAGCCCGATGACGATGAGGTCGTCGCGTCCGCGGACTTGGATGCAGCGGGCCCGGACGCCTTGGACCCTGCCGCTGTCGCCGTGGTGGCGCTCTTGGTGGCCGGGATCTTGAGCAGATCCTTCCGACGCGTCTCGATCGCCTGCGTGATCGCCTTGTCGGACGGCAGCGCCTCCGTGCCTTTCTGCTTGATGTCCTTGGCGAGCTGCAGGATCGCCTCGGCCGTGCTGCGCAGCGCCACGCGCTTGAAGTCGCACTCGGTCGGCAGGATTTGCAGCAGCGCCTCCATGAGCACCGTGCACGCGCTCGTCTTGCTCATGTTGATGAGCTGCTCGCGCGACGGCGTGCCTTCGAACGGGAATCGGTAGTAGTTGTTCGCCGCCGCGCAGTCGCCCTCGAGCACGTCGTTGTTCTCGTAGAACTTGTTGATCAGGTTCGTGTTCGTCGTGTCGCAATCGTGGGAGCTCGTCGGCGCCGGGGCGGCAGTGGTCGGTGCTGGCGCTGCAGACGACACCACTGATACAGAGGACGGCGATGCCGACGATACCACAGTCGGCTGCGCGCTGCTGCTGCTGTTAGTACCGCTGACGCCTGCGGAGGAGGCCCCACTGCTCGTCGCAGCCGAGTTGCTGCTACCGGTAGCCGTGTTCACAGCGGTGTCGGCGTTCACCGCCGCGTCGGCATTCACTGCTGGCTTCTTGGAGGTCGGTGACGGGGTCTTCTTGGTTGCGACTACAGGCGCAGTGGTCGATGGGGTAGTCGTCGTCGTCGTCGTCGTCGTCGCGATCGCTGGCGCCATGGTGAGCTTTGATGTCGATTTCTTTGTGTTCTTTGGTGTCGACGTGGGTGTCGGCGAGGGGGTGGCCGAGAGCAGGTCGAAGGAAACGCTGGAGATCACGAGTGGCTGCTGCTGCGCACTGACGCCGACGTTGTTCGTGACGTGCGCGTGCACGAGTACGAGGCCGAGCAGCAAGACGCACTTGCGCGGCCAGGTGAGGACCATTCTGTCTGTCTGCTTCTGTAATTGCTGGTCTGCTTTGCAGGCGGGCGAGCGAATTCGGGAGTGAGGCGAGCGCTTGAAGGACCGCCGCCATTGGGATTGGGCAAGAAAGAGAGGGGGAGAGGGAAGGAAGGACGGAAGGGAGCAAAGCGAAGCGCTTCCCCCCGAGAGTGGCACTGCCCCGGTTGTGCGCAGCGCTCCGACACCGCATGGAGGCTGTGTCAGGAAGCAATCACACTCATGCGCACAATGAATGTGCCACAGAACGTACTGTAGGCGCCTCCTCCGTATCCATCTGCACGAGCTCTCGGGCAGGCTTTGCACATCATTGCATACGCTTGCTCGCGTTTTATGGACGCGGGTCATCATCAGTCGTTGTCCTTTGAGAATAGATCATTTGTGTAACCAGATTACCGGTTTAAACTGAAATTGGAAATCTAGCATTTTTTATATATATAATATCGTGGAGTGGTACCTGTATGAATGGATGGATGTGCTGATTGCGAACCCTGGACTGAAACAGAAAAATAGAGCTGGTTCACAAGCGAATCACTACTCGCATCTCGGGGAGGGAGATTGAGGTTTGAGCTTTGCCCCATCGAGAGTTTCTAAGCATACTGTAACCCACCACCACAAGTTGTGATGTGATTCGCAACCCGTTCAGTCCACACAAGCGACGAGCTATTCAGCTCCTGCCTATTACAAAACGCACCATGCACGTCGATTGTAAGTACACTTGCGGATTGACAGTGAACTCGACAAGTGACGGCACGTCAAGCTTTGCAGCCGCTGTCACTCAAATGCTATCCTGTCCAATCTGCTCCTGGCATCACCAGCCGAATACCTGGGTACTGACTGTGCTACACCCACTGTATTTCGCTTCGAAACGACGATTTGCTGTTTACTCGCGGCCACTTCACAAAAAAATCCAACCACCATGGACGTAACGCAACACTGAAGAGTGAACCGAATACCCACAACGGTCTGTGAGTGGAAGAAAAGAGGATTTATAAGAGTTTTGATTGGGTAAAAAACATAAATATGAGACTTGTGTGCAAGTTGTAATCTTTTCGTGTCGCGCATTTCGCTAATCTCACCTGCGTCATTCGTTGATACTGAAAGCTGAAAAGCTGAAAGCTCGGCGGCGTATTTCGTTCAAATCCCAGATCGCGATCGTGCATCTGCTTGCTGGGATCCCAGCAGATTCACTCATCTTTGGCTGCTGTAAGCGTCCGCTCCGTTGAAGGGCAGACCATCTGGTACTTTCCAGTTAACACGACCTTCAACCTTCGGCTCATTTGCCAAGCAAACTTCTGGGTTCCCAGAGCAATTGTTGTGCCCATGTCCGACACCCCTGTGGGTCGGTCCGACACCATCGGATATCTTTCTCTTCCACTCGTTCAGTCAAACTACAAGTGTTATCATCCCACACCCGAAAAAGTCCATAGATTGGACCAGATCAAGCCTTCCTAGGAGTGTCGTCCAATCTTTTGGGAATGTGAACGAGTGCTTTGGCGTTTTGCGCCACTTCCATTGTTTCTTCAATACGCCCATGTATTTCTTTTAGAGATCCGACATACGAACCGATTTCCATCACGGGGTTCATACCTTGAAAGTAACGTTATATATTGTTCTTGCTTCCTAGAGACTATAATTTTGACAGACGATAAACAGATACGCCACGATGACGATGATCATGATGATGACGCCTTTGCAGCAGCAGTGCTACCTGCTTTTGCCGCAGCGAGACGGCTCTCGGGTGTCGACAGGTGCGCACCGGCGACCGCGTTGAGCGTCGGCGAGTCGATCGGCTCCTTGAACCCGAGCGCCTGGCGCGCCTCGGCCATCAGGAACACACTACCGCACACCACGACCACCTCGTCATCCGGAGACGCGCGCGCCGCCGCTATCGCAGCGTTCACGCCGTCCTCAATACTCGCGATTGAGTCAAACGGACGCGACCACTGCTCTTTGGTACTCGAGTCCTCAGCATCGTTGCTATCCTGGTTAGCAACTCCTGCGATCGCGTTGTTAATCTCGTCCAGCGAGGCGCCGCGCGGGTTGTTCGCCTTCACCAAATGTATCCGCGTCTGCAGCAGCGCGTCGTCGTCGAGCTCTTGCGGCGACGCGTTGTGCTTGCACGCGGTCGTGATGGTCGACACCACGCGCTTCATGTCCTTGTCCGCCGAGAAACCGCACACGAAGCGGTACTTCTTATCCGGAAACCGCTTACACAGCAAGTCGCCCAGCTTCGCGATCGCCGGCGGGTTGTGCGCGACGTCAAGCACGATCGTCACTTTGCGCTCGGTCGAGTTCGGACGCACGATGTGGAACACCTGGAAGCGGCAAGGCGGGCGCGACTCGAGCGCGGAGGCCACACGACGACTCTCCAGGTCCACGCTCAGCTCCGAGTTGCCCACTTTATGCGACAGTCGGTTAAGCTGCACCACGACTTCGCGCGCGATCGCCGTGTTCTCGGCGTTGAAATCGTCCGCAAAGTCGCTTTCAAGAGGCACTCGCACGAGCGGCGCGTTGAGCGCGTCCGCGTGGCCACGCATGATGTCCAGCGGCGCGTGCGGACCGATCACGACCGGCACATTCGGCTTCATGATGCCGGCCTTCTCGCGCGCGATGTCCGGGATCGTGTTACCCAAGATGCGCATGTGGTCCATACCGATCGACGTGATCACTGAAAGTGAGGGCGTGACGATGTTCGTGGCGTCCAGACGACCGCCCAGACCCGTTTCCAGCACGACGCAGTCGACATTCTGCTTGGCAAAGTGCTGGAACGCGAGCATCGTCGTGATCTCAAAGAACGTCGCCGGGATGCGCAGCTGTGCGCTGATGTTGAAGATTTCCGAGAGCGTCTCGCACACTTCTTCTTCTGAGATGAGCGTGCCGTTCACCTGAATGCGCTCACGGAAACACGCGACGTGCGGAGACACAAACAGCCCCGTCTTGTACCCCGAGCGCTCGAGCGCCTTGGCGATCTTGAACGACACCGACCCTTTCCCATTAGTGCCGGCGACGTGCACGACCTCGTACCGGGACGCCGGGTCGCCGAACGCCGCGTTCAGCTGCTTCATGTTCTCAATGCCGAGCTTCACGGCCGTGAAGCGGTTCACCTGGTACAGCCGCTGCAGCAAGAAGTCATACGTCGCCGATGTGGTGGCAGCAGATTCGCCTTCACTCTCCAGCAGATGCGATTCAGAAGCATTCGCATTCGCATTCACACTCACATTCGCACTCGTAGCGGGGGAGGACGCCGCAGCGGCAGAGGTGGCGAAGGCCGCGGGCGTCGGCGGCTGGCGGAACGGCGCGTGCGAGAGCGCCGTGTACGCGCGCTGTGGTGGTTGCGCAGCTGTCAGAGTCGCCATCATCTTCCTGCGCAGGGGCGCGCGTCGCAGTGACTTGGACGCGAAGCGCAGCGCCATCGCCATCTTCTCTCTCGTGAGCTCTTCGGCGGAACAATGGGGGAATGAATTGATACGAGCGAGCCTTCTCAATTAGGGGCGTCTTCAGTCTTGCGAGTCACGAGATTGGCTCACAGAAGGCAAAGCTCAACCCTAATCGTCGTTTACACACACCTCCAATCCAAATAGTCTGTTTCATGGGAAGTGTATGTTGTATCGGAGGATTGCGGCTCAAATGTCAACATGTGAGATTGGATGTCAGCCTGCTGGGTGAGATAGACAGCAAGCAGATGGAGCTCTCTGCGCGACTTCAACACGGTATGTTACGTATTGCGTTGCATTGCGCGCCATCACCTTCTGTGCTTAACGTATGTGTGTGTGTGGGCATACCTGTATGTATGTGCGTGTGGCTATCGCGCAGAGCTAACGCAGCTTGGTGGTGCGGCGCTGGTGCATGCGCTGCGTCACGCCTGCGACGCGTTGGGTAAAGCGGCAGCCGCAACGCCAGATAGATCAGCAGATGGTGTATCAATAGAGTGGCAGCGCGTGGAGCAATTTGCGGTTGAAGCGTACGAGCGCAGCTGGGAGAAGCTGCACTGTGGCGCCTGGAAGAGTATCGCGAGTGCGTGGCGAGAGGCGTTCGCGCACGCCGGTGTGCTGTGGGTGCGTTTTCATTGCCAATGTGCACTTGCATAACAAGCGCAATCGCAACTCATATAGTGTGCGTGAAGCTCACATGAGCTTGTATATGGCAACTGGTGTATCGTGTAGGCGTTGTGTCTACAGCGGAGAGGCGCCTTGCTGGAGTGCATGAAAATCCTCGACATGGTGCGAAACGCAATGTAAACTTGTCGGGAAGAGTCACGTAGTGGGTGAAGCTAGCTCGACTGACAGTGAACGACGAAATGCTCGTAATACCATACTGTAGTGTCTGATGATGGCAGGTCCGTACGCGCTGAGCCAGACGCACGAGCTCATAGCGCAGGTGGAGGCGCAACTGCTGGAATCACACTCAGCAAAACCGACGAGCGACCCGGCTCAGGTATGTATGTTGATGGATAACGTACTTGTAGACACCAGTTCTGCTGGGTCTGTCATGTCACTCGTGGCAGAAAGCTGGTGCTGATTGCTTTGTGAACACAGGCGCATGGAGACGAGACGAATGGCTATTTTCAACACCAAGAGCGCCCAGCCAAGGTTCGTTTCTGTACTTCTGTGCTGATAAACTCAGGGAGTGTGCAGGCTAGAGTGCCTCAGTTTGTGATCGCAATTCGCTGTCCCTTAGAGGGTCAAAACGGCTGAGAGCGCAGTTGAAGAGCATGAACAAGACCTCCGATTCCCGGTCCGGCGACTGCAGTTTCCATCGCTCCAGGACTTTCTACAGCACGCGTTGCTGCAAAAGTGGGTTTAGCAAACTGCACCACATTGTTCCTAGCGATTTGTTGTTTATACCTCTTCTAACATATGCACATGATCTATCTTCGCTTCTTGTTCAGTGAGCCGGTGATCATCACTGGCGCGATGGAGCACTGGCCAGCGCTTGGGCGAGCAGACCCCAGTCGCTCGTGGAGAGATCTCAGCTACTTCCGACGCGTCGCAGGCTGGCGAACTGTTCCAATCGAGGTGCATGCTCTAGATACCTACAGTGCATTGTGGAAACTATGAGCCAATACTGATAGGCATTCATTATTTTGTGTAAACTGTGTGAGTAGATTGGATCGAGCTACTTGGAGGACGACTGGAAGCAGGAGCTCATGACCATGAACGAATTCATCGATCGGTACATTGAGCTTTCCGATGTACCTGGAAACCGAGGTGACAACCACGACAGAGCCGTCGGGTACCTAGCACAGCACCACCTTTTCGAGCAGGTGAGCTCGATTGATTGGCTGGTTGGCAACCGAGTTCAGCTATTATAACTATGTTGTCGCTCACGATGGTGCTCGCGTGATTGTTGTTAGATCCCAGTGCTCGGTCGAGATATCATGACGCCAGACTACTGCGTCCTGAGAAGATCAGAAGAAGACGAAGATGAAGAAGACATTGCCATCAACGCGTGGTTTGGTCCGCAAGGCACCGTCTCGCCCTTGCACTTCGACCCAAAGGATAACTTGCTCTGCCAGGCAGTGGGGGCCAAGTATCTGCGGCTGTACGCACCCACAGAGAGCGAGAAGCTGTACCCTGTCGAGGGTTTACTCTCGAACACGAGCCAAGTGCAGATGGACGATCCAGATTTCGACCAGTTTCCGAAGTTCCGCGACGCGAAGTATGCCGAGTGCGTGCTGAAAGAGGGCGAGATGCTATTCATCCCGCCTCACTACTGGCACTTCGTCAAGTCTCTCAATACGAGCTTCTCGGTGAGTTTTTGGTGGTCGTAACTCTGCTTATGTGAGCAAATTATAAGCCTGCTGCTGGTATTATATAATTGTTATTCACGGAGGTAAAAGTCCACGAGGCTGTCAAAGTGGTAGTGCTCGATCAGTTGGTACAAGCGCGGCAGATTCTGCTTGACGTTTGTGCCGCGGAATTTGCACAGGTCCACGTAGAGATCGGTGAGGATACCGGCAAGGTAGTTGAGCGCCTTGGGACTCGCCTTGAACTCGGTCAGGATCTGCTCGGAGCGCTCGAGAATGTGCTGATACTCTGGCGCCATCCACGCCACGTAATCGTCTTCGTGCATTTGGAGCTCCTTGATGCCCTCGATGAGCTTCACCTGGGATGCGAGCGCATGCTTGGAGTCGAGCAGCGGCTTGAGGAACCCAAGCATGACCAGGATCGTCTCTTTCTTGATGTCGAGCGCCATGTTGAGCGTCACCTTGCGGGTCGTGGCTTCTTTCGTGATCACTTCCTTGAGGATCGCGATGACGGATACCGACGGCGACGAGAACGTGGCTTCGCCCTTGCGGTAGCGGCAGTTGAGCAAGTTGCCCAGGAACGTGTTCTTGTAGAACATTTGTACCTCTTCGTCCTGCAGGCGACCAGGCACTTCGGGGAGACACATGGAGACCCACTCGTGGATCTGCACGAGCGTAAACGAGCCGCTGAACTGGAGCGTGTTGGTCGGCTTCTTGAGCTCTTCATCGTCCACTTCGTTCACGCGGTGGTGCAGCGACAGCGGCTTGACGTAGAACTTGACGGACTGCGCGGCTCGCGGCTGCGAATCAGCCACGACAGTCGCCTCCAAGTCACCAAACTGGCCCTCGATCGTCCGGATGTTGAACTCAAGGCGATGCGTTTGCTCGAGACAGCGGTAGGTGGCAAGGAAATGCGTGTTGTTCGCCGGGTCCGGCGGGGATTTGCTCACGATCGCGTGGTTCTTCTCGTTCTCTAGGAGATCGATCGACACGGCCGAGTGCAGGATCACGGACTGAATGTTGATGGGGATCTCGATCGACACGTCGTAGGCGCCGAGGATCGGGTTGAGCTGGAACTTGTGATTCACGACCACGTCTTCCGCCACGGGGAGGAACTCCCTCTTGCGCGAGCGCACGGACCGGTCCTTCTCCTTGATGATCTTATCTTCGAGCAGCTGGATTTCCTTGCGCAGTTTCATGATGCGCGTCTCGCGGTGCACCGTGCCGCGCGACCGTCCGTACGAGTCGTCCATATCTGGCTGGTCGAGCGGCTCGGTCGTGAAGCTCATCACGCGGCCGGAGAACGTAGTCGCGATCACTTCTTCAAAGCCAGGCGTTGAGATAATGCCGCCCTGCACGCAGCGCACGCTGTCCGAGTTGGCGTACTCAAACTGCTTGAAGACGTCACCTGAGTGGTCGAACGTGTACACTTCGACCCTGCCGTCGTCTCTTCCAACGAGGATCTCGGGCTGGTCGTCCTTGTTGAGGTCGAAGGTCGCGATCGAGTTGATCGCCGAAGGGGCCGAGTTTTGGTTGTTAGCCACTTTCCACTTAGTCTTGAGCTTCTCGCCGTTGAACGTGACAAGCCCGATACCACCCGTGGTCGTCCCATATAGCAGCTGCGCGGCGCCAGGCGCGGTGAACGTGGCGCTCTTCGCGTTGCCCTGCACTCTGCACACTGCGGCCACGGGCGCTGCGACCGACTTCTTCGCGACTGCCTCCGAGTCCTTCACGACGCGCAAGTAGCGGTCCTGGCACCCGAGCAGCGCGAAGAAGTCCTGCTCGTGGTTCACGGGGAAGACGATCGAGTCGTTGATCTTGTCCGAGCTCATGTATGAGTGCTTGTCCTGGCCGTTGTCGTACTGGTTAAAGATGTAGTCAGTCGCAGTCCAGAGCTTGGTGTCGAACGTGTGGATCTTGTTCATCGGCTCGGCCAGGTTGCTCTGGAACTTGAAGAACTCCTTGCCCTTCTTGTTGTACCCGTGCACGTTCTGTCCCGTGGACACGAACGCCTTGTCCTCCGTGCCTTTGCTCGACCCCATGTGCACGGACGTCACGGGTCCACCCAGCGCCAGGGACTCGAAGACGCTCTGTAGAATAGGAGTGTAGCCTTAGTACTCTACTAGGACGGATCGAGTTGTCTCAATTGGGGCTACAGCTATAGATTGTCGTACCTGCGGCTCTCCTTTCTTCATCTGGAAGCTCGACACCGCGCCATACTCATCGCCCACGACAAATTTTTGCTACCAATACCAAACACACAGAGACGCCCATCCACACACACACAATACGTTTAGCTGGCCAATCGAGCACAAACTGTGTGGTCCATTCGCTTGCTGTAGTACGCCGCACCTTCTTCTTCTTCTTGCTGAGCGGTAGCAGCCGCAGCAAGTGGCGACTGGAAATCGGCCCCACTTTGAGCAGCTCTGCCTGCGACAGATTCATGCCCGACATGGCTTCCCTAACGCGGATGGCGTTCTCTTCGACGGTCTGTACAGCTCTGAGTGGACGGACTGCTTGGTCGATCGCTCGACGTGCACAAAAGGCTATTGAGAGCGGAGCTCTTCGCGTCGCTTCAAGATCTGCGTCGCGTTTATTGGTCCAAACTAAGCCCATGGATGGCTATTTTACAGCCAATCGCTGAGTAATAGAAATGGAGGCTGTTGACACAGTTTTTGCATGTTGAAGTGCCGAAACTGTGTCAATAGCGTCTTCAAATTGCTAGTGCGTAACGGATCGTGTTGGCACATTCGAGTTGAGTATGTATGGGCTGTTACTCAAGTAATTCGGTCTTTGAACGAGTGGACCGACCACCTGTGCAGGCGCATATGGTTCATGGCGTCTCTCCATTATTAGGAAGAGCTCATCCATTCTCCAAGCTGCTCCCTCCAGCACAGCCCCTGGTCCTAAAATCCACCAGCGTCTCCTCGAGCATGAAGGTCTCGTCGCTCATGTTCTTCCTCTTCGCTGCCGCCGCCGCGGTCTTTGGCCTCGCGACTGCGAAGTCCCCACTCGAGTACGAGCAGGAGTTCGAAGCGTGGCTCGCGCGCCACCACCTACAGTTCGACGAGCCGCTCGAGTACGTCCGCAGGATGCAGACGTACATCGCGAACGATCTGTTCATTCACAACCACAATGTGCACGCGAACGCGAGCTTCACGCTCGGTCATAACGCGTTCTCGCACGTGACGTTCGACGAGTTTGCACAGATGAAGAAAGGGTTCGAGTTGCCCGACGGGTACCTCGAAGAGCGGCTGCAGAAGACGAAAACAACAGCGTCTCTGAGAACGAATGACGACGAAGCCCCTGAGAGCGTCGACTGGGTCGCGAAAGGCGCCGTCACCGCCGTGAAGAACCAGGGTCAATGTGGCTCTTGCTGGGCGTTCTCGACCACCGGCGCAGTGGAAGGCGCGGCTTTCGTGTCTAGCGGGAAGCTGCCGAACCTCTCGGAGCAAGAACTGGTCGACTGCGACCACAACGGCGACCACGGATGCAACGGCGGACTCATGGACCACGCGTTCCAGTGGATCCACGAAAAAGACGGCATTTGCGCCGAGAACGAGTACGCGTACCACGGCGCGCCGGAAGAGTGCCACGCGTGCAAACAGATCGTCAGGGTCTCGGGCTTTGTGGACGTGGACGCGAACGACGAAGCCGCGTTGAAAGCCGCGGTCGCGAAGCAGCCAGTCTCGGTCGCAATTGAAGCCGATCAGCGCGAGTTCCAGTTCTACAAGTCCGGGGTCTTCGACAAGACCTGCGGCACCCAGCTGGACCACGGCGTCTTGGCGGTCGGCTACGGCGTGGAGGACAGCAAGAAGTTCTGGAAAGTCAAGAATTCGTGGGGGGCGACCTGGGGCGAAGGCGGATACATCCGGCTGGTGCGTGATCTCGGTCCTAAAGCGGGTCAGCGTGGCATCGCCATGGTCCCCAACTACCCTCAGGCATCCTGGATTACTACTGAGAAAGAAGAAGACGCGATTGAGTACCAACACCACCAGCAGGAGATTGAGCTGACGGAGGAGTTTACTAAGATGCTCGACCTCGAGGTCGAGGCTATGATGGAGAGCGAGCTGGACTGCGAGCAGGCGGCACGCGACGCAAAGGTGTACGAGTACATCCCATGGGTGTAACGAGAGAAAGTGAGAGAGAGAGCTGAAGAAGGAACACCAGTCATACAAGTAAAGACGTGTCGCTGTCTTCGAACAGCAACCACGTGTTGCTTGACTATGTGGAGATAAATAAGTAGTCCGTTCAAATGGGTTAATCCTTTGTCGAATACAATTGCAGTGCATTTTTCATACTCACGAGCCTTCGAGTCTGATCTTCTTGTTGGTCTGGGATTTGACAAAATGTTTCGGCGCAGCTGTCGTATCTCCTCCGTGAAGCGAGCGATGCAGAAGCGTGAACATGTCTGTCAGCTTTTGTCGAGAGCTCAGAAACGCATCTCGGTCTCCCAGCACCTTGCGCCTCAGCGATGCAACTTTCTCATCGCTCGTTGTATACATTTTCAAAGTTTCCTTGACGCGTTTTCGCAATTCTTGAAATTTGCCATCATCATCCTGACGCTCGTCACTAGCCGTCTCTTCTTGGCTAGATACCTCAAGCGCGTCGTGCAACTTGCTCAGTAGTTCTGCGAGTTCGCGCTTGAAGACAAAGTCGTTCTCGAGGTGCCACGACATGAGCCCGCCTCGCATCTCATTTCGCAGCATTTTCGACTTCATCGCGGCTTTGATGGTCTTATCTACTTGCACTTGATCGACGACCACTGTAGAGTTTTCCAATTGGAGCTTTGAGAGTAGCTCCAGTATAAGCTCTTGTTTGGTAAACTGCATTTCGATCTCCACCCCAATGGTGAGGTGAATCGAGTCTTCAGCCAATCCTTTTGTGTCCGCGCAATGGGGTATACCGCGTGGGATGTAGAGAACGTTTCCAGGCACGAGCACGAGCTCATCAGTCGTTCCAGTCTCTGCCGGCTCGCTGAGATCACTGTAGAGACTCGGGAGAACCCCAATGTGCTCCTTCAAGTGCCAGTTTTTTTTTCCCTTGAGCTGAATCACAAAGACTAAGAAAACAACAAATAAATGTGTGTCAGTGTGAAATTGGTTTCTGTAAAGAGCGTCAGAACATGGTAGTTCACTGTGTCAACATACCACAGTGGTCGTCCACGTGCAAGTTGAACCCTTGCTCGCCTGGTGGAGTCCCTGTCCTCGTACATTCACACGCACAATCCATGGATTAATTCCTAATCAAGCAGCTCAACAGCAAGAATCTGCGCCAACTCACAGTAAATGTTCGCGTTCACGTGCTGCTTGATCTCGTCCTGCAGTGCGCTGCAAGCATATGAAATCAGCTGAGACCGCGCGTGTACGCCTCGGATGCCGATCGTGTACTTGTTCTTGAACGCGTCCATGACGTCTTCGAAGCGAAGCACGTCGTTCAGGTGCCAGTCCGGATACGTCTTCCCGTCTTTCACCAACGTGACGTCAACTTTGTGTCGAAGTCCCAGCAGCTTGTCGAAATCAGTGGAGAGCAGGAATGAAGCCAAGTCAAGATTCACAGCAGCATCAGTGGCGTCGACCTGAGGAATCGAAAAGCCCTTCAGGATGCGCTTCACCATGGCTTCGCTGTCGCTCGCATAGCCAAACGTGCCCATGCAGAAGAACGGCGAGTCGAACAGCTGCCACCTCTGCTCCCACGTGTGCTGTCGCCAGTGCGGGACGTCTCTACCAGTGAGACCTCCCAGTACTGGCTTGTACTCTTTGTGGGCCGTCTTTTTCTCTTTGTTCAGCGCGTCGGATACAAATCGCACGAAGCAGAGCGCCAGTCGCTGCTGCTCTGTGGTCGTCTCTAACTCACCTAGATCTTCCACACGCTCGAAGAGCGTGAGCCTTCTTGACGCCAAGGGGCTCTTTTGCCAGGCTGCCAGCACGACTTCGATCTCAGATTCACATTGAGCCAACCGACTTAACGCATAGATTGCCTCGCAGGCGGCTAGAGCCGGATCTGGTTGAAGATCCATCTTACCGTCGCCACGAGATAACAGCAACGCTGAAAGAAACGCTAGAAGCTGCGTACAAATATACAGGCGTCATCACACATCGCGTCACATGCGATTAGTAGAGTGGGCTTGAGAGCAAGAGAGAACATATTGCGCCATTGATGCACAGGCGATAACAGCAACAATTGCAGCTGTGGTTCACTCACCACTGTCATGTTGCCGGTGTGAAACAACACTGGACCTACGGGATCACTCTCGGTTACCATCATCTTTCTCCACTTGTTCTGCAAACACGCGGACAGCACCATCGCAAGCACATCCGCGATGTCCTCTGTGTTGCCGTCTGCTTCTGCGTCTCCAAGACGCTGCTCGTTGATCTTCACTAGCCGCACATGGCCGATGAGGATCGTGAGCCACGTACCAATAGAAACTGCAAGCTCGTCCGCGTGGACCGTACCAGCGTGCTGCTTTGCTAGTAGCACGCGCAGTTCGCCGACAATCGCATCCAGCGCGTCATCCGCGTCACTTGGAGCAGCGGCATTTGCATCAGCTTCGCCGCTGTCATGCTGCTGCTGCTGCTGCTCATTGTGCATCATTTTGAGAAATGAGCCGCTGAGAACTCGTCACTTCGTACTTTAGAGGAGCTGAACAGTGCAGGAACCGACTCTGGACTCAGATTCAGTGAATCAGTGCGTGGCACAGCAGAGTGCTGGTCTCTGTATCCACGACCTGCACTCTGTATGCCACTCAAAGTTGCCTTTTGCCATGACGAGACACGAAAGTGGCTATTTTTTCGAGACAAGAAAATAATGCTGGAGAGCCCTCCACCCTTCCCAGGATTCCCAGGATAGACACAAGGCGGAATGGGAGGACGTCGCTCACCGCAATGCATGCCGTCGCCAGGTCGGAGTCCACAGTGAGCTTGTTTCTTTCTGATGGACACGAATGGCTTTTTACTGTTGCATTTGCTCGATGAGTGATGCGACCTGCTAGACATAGCAGACAGTTCCACACAAGCTCACAGTTAGAGACGCTTGTCATACCGTTAGGTTAGTTCGTCGTACAGAGATGGCTGCATTGCACGCACGACGTAATGGATGTCGCGCATGTTGTTTGTTTTTTTCGCTCGTACTTCGCATTCTTCCTTCAAACTCTTCCAGCTGTGTGGCCGCTTTCTTCGGCTCCCATCATCCCTTCTTTCTCTCTTCCTCGTTTTTGCAGGCTTGTGGGTCTGTGAAGACGGGTATGGGTTGTCGTTCAAACCCAACTATATACCCAAATACCCAGCCCATATCAAAATCCAAGGAAAAGATTCGCGACTTCAACCATATGGGTGGGTAAACAGGCCAGAATAAGTGGGTTTGTAAACCCACCCACCCACCCGTTCGAACCCTATCCACACCGATTTAACCATCACTCTGCAAATCCAAACGCAGTGTGTTTTCTTCGACATGCTGTGTACGATACTTGCCTCAAGCGTCGTACATCAAATGTACGCAGCCCATGTACGCGGTACATACACAATCTGCCCACACACACAAGCCCACGGGTATCACACGCGGGTTTCGCC
Source organism: Globisporangium paroecandrum (assembly GCA_023333955.1). Classification (NCBI taxonomy): domain Eukaryota; phylum Oomycota; class Peronosporomycetes; order Pythiales; family Pythiaceae; genus Globisporangium; species Globisporangium paroecandrum. Next base: position 3,825 of record JAASFU010000570.1, on the reverse strand, counting down.
CACATTTCCGGTCAGCAATTCCCTCGGCCGCTCGCTCGCTCGCTCGATCGCTCCCTCACTCGAGCATTCCCAACTAAGCCCACGACAGCAGCAGCATTAGCACCCAATCGCTGCTCCTTCTCTTCACCTCTTCTTCTACGTAGATCCATAGCGCACGCTCATTCTCCCCTCCCCACACAATGGAGACTCGGTCGTCCCCGTCGATGCGCGAGCTGCGCGTCATCGCCCACGAGCGCGGCTTGAAGTACTACCTGCATCTGTCCAAGCCGGAGCTGTTCTCGCTGCTGCAGCGCAAGCAGGGCGGCGGAACCGGCGTGCCGCCGCCGTCGCAACAGCAGCAGCAAGCGACCAGTACGGCCAAGCACGACGAGAGCAAGAAACAACACGCTGGCGGTGATGGAAAGGGCGACTGCCGCCATGGAGAGCCGATCGACGCCAGTGCTGCCAAATCGAGTGATAGCTGCGCCGCGACCTCGTCGTCGTGCGCAAAGTGCGCGTCCGCGAAAGCCTGCCCAAAAGGGACGCGGTCGAGCCTGCGCTTATCCAAGTTGAAGCGGAAAGCCGCTGACGACGACGATGATGAAGAGCACCAACCTGCCAAGAAGAAATCCAAGACCGTGATCAACACCATGGACCCGATCATGATGTGCGAGCTGGGGCCACACACGGTACGACGTGCTGCTTCAGCATTATTATTTACTGTGCTTTCGAAAGGCGTGCTAACCAATCTTCCTATGTTGTTCCTGTGTGCTTAGTTTGAATTTGTTCGAACAAACGGGTCGGTCGTGGTGTACAACGTGGACACGCTTGTCCAGTACATCCTGGCAACCGGCGACTTTTCCGAGCCGCAGACACGCATCCCTTTCTCCGAAGAGGACTTGCGACAAATTGACAATGAGGTGGGTAGTTCATTTTGCATTGCACGCTCTCTTCCCCACCTGCTCATTCCTTGGTCAGTTGATTAATAGTCGACAATGTATCTTCTGATACCAGGCGAACGCAGCACAGCTGGACCTTAAGAGTGTGTGGGAAGCAAAGAAGAACAAACACGAGTTTGACGAGCAAAAGGTCAAGCGCGACGGGATCTTAGGTGAGCGTTGTCACTGCTTCTGTGGCATCAAAGTTACAAATTGTTAGTCTAACATGTATTTTAATTGCTCATAGGACTGGAGCGCTGCGCCGGCGAGTTTGTCGCCAAGATGCTTGAAGTCGTTGAAGACGACGACTCGGAAGAAGGCGAGATGATGCTCATTATGAGCCTGTTTCCGTCGTTCTCGGACATTTTTGAGCAGATTCGCAAAAGCGACAAGGAGTACGCGAAGCAGTGCATGAACCATTTCAAGGCATATCTGCGAGGTCCGAAGAACCGCCCAACGACCGACAACAGCGGATTATTACCCGTGATCTTGGGATTCCTCGACGAAGTCAGCAGTGGCGGCCAAAGCGCGAGTGCATTTGGGTTTTGAGTTGAAGAGCCATGACGGCTCTTCTCCTATTTTTTAGGTTAGCGAGTAGTAGTGGTAGCTGTATTGTAGTAGTAGTGTACGTGTCGTAGCTAAATTAGCAGTAGATGGCTGCAGCGAGGTTGCTGTCGCCCCAAGTAGGACAGGTTCTCATATTCATAATCTCCATTTGCATCTTCATCCAAATTGCAGCCATTTTCGAGTCAGAATGCCATCTCATACAAACTTCAAAATGTGTTTTGCACAACAGCCAGATTTATGGATTCAGGGTGTGGACGACACCAACATCGTTCTTGTACAGGGAGATTTCCCTTCAGCAAGAGTGTGCGTTCTTGTAGAGAATTTGGAAGATTTGCGCGCGCTTTCCAAACAACAGTTTCGGAAACGCGATTTGAAGGTGGAAGGAAGGGACAGTCAGCATGGAGGTGACGGCATTGAACGTCAAGCGGCGCGAGGGGCAGCAGCAGCAGCGAAGAGGGAAGCAAGGGAAGCAGCGCAAGCGCGCGCAGCGCTGGATATGATCACAGGCATTTCTTCGTACTTCTGACGTGTCGGCGGAGATCTCATCGAGGAGCGACCTTTAATTATAGAAGGCGTAATCAGCGTTGACAGTGCGGCGCTTTGGCGAACAGGTGCGACGATCTGGAACAAACAGGCGCGGCGGAAAGCAGACGCAGGGGGGAGAAAACAAACAGGGCGTTGACAGAGGATGCAGAAGCAGCAGGAGAAGAACGATGCAGATACAGGGACAGGTTCAGCCAGTGGTGATGTCAGGAACAGGTCCAGCAGCGCGAATGTCCAGGTTGGTGGCGACACGGTTCCAGGAAACGAGCGGCAGGGTCAAGCAGAAGCAGCGACAGCAGGTGTAGCTGTGCAAAGAATGGGTCAGGCGGCTGCAAGTGGTAACGCTGCACTACCTGCACCACGACTGCAGAAAGTGCCAATGAAGTCTGCGTCGGTACGAGCTTCGAACCGAACGTCGTCGCTCAAAGAACCCCTTCGAATTGATGTCAACCCGCCCGCAGATGTAGGTTCCATACCGATACCGATGACGTCTCCACTGGGAATGTTCGCAACAAAGAGGCTGCCTTTGAGTAGCCATCGCTCGCATCCTGTCTCAATTTTCAACAGCAGCGAGAATCGATCCAATCCACAGTTGTACGGGACTCCGTTCCTCGAGTACGGCATGATTGTAGCGCTATCGTATGATGACAAGAATGGCATCATCGCTGCTGAAGGGTACGCATCAAGAGACGTTCGTCTTGAAAAGCTGACTTACAATCTCGGCCTGAATGAAGCGCCGCCGAAGCTCGGTCTCGGGGGCCACGAAGAGCGAAAGATGTTCGAAGAAGGCGGATTTCGTCTCACTTCGTGTCCGTATCGAGATTGTCTTTTCGAAGTTGTGCCGAGAATGACGTATGACGCCACACTTGCACTAGAAGCACTGAAGGCACAAACCAACGAGCGACGAGCTACAGAGGGTGGGAAAGAAAACAGCAGTGAACAACAGAATATCCGTCTCCGCGATCGCAACTCGATTGCAGATCTAACGTTTAAAAGTGATGCGGAGCTCCGGTTGAACGCGACAGTGTACAAGAAGCTGAAAGGAGTTCAAGTGATTTATGGACAAGTAAGTATGTTTCGTTACCGACTGCTGTGCATAGTCAATTGCCTTGACTAAAGTTTCGCGTGTGTGGATTTATTTCAAACAGGTGGTCCAGCTTCGGCACATCAAGAGTGGGAGATTCCTGTCACTTCAGGCATCTCCTGTACTTCTGCGTGGTGCTGAAAGCGTAACGGTACGAGATCGGCGACATAATTGCGCTGAATATCGCTCGGTCGCACTAAGAAGTACCTTCTGGTGGGTGTTTGCTGAACTGAATACAGGCTTGTCTTGAAAATGGCTCCCCTCGGTCGTATTTTTCAATATTGCCGCGGTTCAAGCTCCGATCAAAAGGAGCTCCTGTGCTCTTGACGGATCAGGTTTGTAGTGTGTTTTTCACTTGCTTGCTTGTTTACAACAAAACACTTCCTGTCTAACAACAATGCTCTGTGTATTTCCAGTTGATACTCACCAGCGAGAACTATGCCCAACCATTCAGTCTGTATGTCTCGAATAGAAGCTCCGCGGATGGCACATCGTTTGCAGTTGTTGGATCGACTGCTCACGCGTCTCAGTGGCGTGCAGTTCTGTATGACAAGCCTGAGAGCACCAGCACAGCGCCGATCCGTGCAGATGGTCTCCGTGCAGGATCATGCGTTCGACTGTTTCATCTAGAAACAACTTCGTGGCTCCGATTTGCCATGCTGGAGAAAGAAGCAACGGGGCCCAGTCAAGTCACTCTGCAGTTTAGCGAGGACA